>JANTOP010023049.1:0-12837 GCA_027564815.1 Symmerus nobilis | reverse complement strand
AGAGCGGGACAAAGTGCATTTTGTTCATTTGTTTATCTAGAAACAGAAAAAAATATTAACTCGGGTTTTACCTCGGTAAAAGATAAGGGCCCTTTTCCCTGTCACGATCGCAAATAAAGAATACTAAATTATTAATTGTTTTTCGTGGAAAAATTTGTATCCGGGATCAGATGAATACTTTATTAGTTTGGTTTTCTGTTTCGACTACCTTGCGGTTCAAGCCTCCGCGGGTATGTTATTCCGCACCGCTGTTCCTACAAAATTTACAACAACAGTGATGAAATATTTAATTAAATAAAAAATATAAAATGTTTATAAATTGTGTAAATAAATATTTCAGTTGAAAAATTTATCCAATTGTTTTCTTCACTAAATTATTCCCAGGCAATGAAAATGAAGCAGAAAATTTAATTCATTTAACAATTTGGCTGTGTAAATGGAAATATATTTTAAAATAAAAATTTATACTTATTAATATTTCTAAAAATAAGTTTATAATCTCGTTAAGTCTTGTCAAGTATTGTTACTTTCAACACTATTTTTTTTAATCTAAAAATTGTTGAGCAATTTCTTTAGCCCGTCGTTTCCACTTTAATGATCATTTAGTATGCCCATTAATAATTAATTAAAATCTAATTAGCAATTTTAAAAAACAAACTTTTTAAAAATGCAATAACATTATAAAGTAATTTCAGCGCACTATAAAACAGTTGATTAATTTATTAATTTTCATTTAAATCATTAAAAGTATTTTAAAATTAAAAAATCGAAAATGACTGCAAATAGGTACATGTAATTTTAATTGAATTTAATTTAAACGGAAATCATCCATGCACATCCGGTAATAATTATCATTCATTAATGGTAGTGGTTTATAAGTATAATAAATAAAAATGTTATTTACAAAAATCTGTATCTTTATATATGTAAAAATAGAGGTATCATTCAAATTATAATTCAAATTTGCAGCTAATTTCTGTAATTTTGTTGAACTAAGGGAATTCGCCGAAAAGTGGACAAACAACGGGTTTTCTTTCCGTTATTCATGGAAATTTATTTAATTATTCATTGTTATGCGGCAAATTTATTTAGCAATTTTAAAATGTCTATAGGTAGACTCGTGTTTTACATATCATGTAAATATAAAAATTCTCTTAATTCACCTTGACTTAATTGAACTAGGTTAAAGAGTCAACGTGATTATGGGTTTATTATCTAATATATCATAATAAAATAATATACTTAATTTGTTACAATATAAATCGATTTGTTTTGGTATGAAGATAAAATGTTGACTAGAAATCATATAGAAATTATGTTGATATACAATGCATATACAGATGCTAACACTGAAATAATTTGGTCATCCACATCAATCCAATGACTATTATAGTCCAAGATCCAGCAGCGGGTTTCCTTACACGTATTTTGACAGAGGGTCTAACATGTCTGATTGAATCTACTGAAAAGGAAATCAGAAGTCTGGCTATCCTACAGTGGTATGGACTTAATCCCGTCACGCCCTTACTGGGTGGAAAAAAAATAATAAAACAATAATAATATTTATATTATATAGGGGAGAGGTCCGTAGGTTGCATATAATTTTTGGTTTTGTCCATAATTTGCAAAAAAGTGATAACTTTGACAAAGTGAATATAGCGCCGGAAACTGGTCTCAATAGCTCACTAATGCATGAGAATATTTTTTGTGTCATTATAAAATAAATGAATACAGCCAATTTTCTGCCAAAATGATTGCAATTCGGGACTTTGAAATAAAGGGTCCGTAGGTTGGCCCATCTGAAATACCAACCAAAAAATAACCAATTAACACGTTGGTCGACGCATAGTTTTTAGTAGAGCAAAGAATATGCTGTATATCTGTTACTACACATATATTCCAAGGGTTTGTGAGAATGAATATACAAAATATTAGGTCATCGCAAAAGTATTGAGACATTTTTCACTAGATGGCTTTCAGATCGTCTATTCGTGGTAATACCAATAGCATGGGGTCATACTAGTACGTTTGAAGGTTGACATTACAAGCTAAATAATATACAAAAAAATAGTTTCGTTGCTTGAGTCAAAAGTTATAATAATTTAAATATGAGCAAAATTTCTGAAAAATTCGCTATATTTTGTTATTCTACTATGAAAAAAGGAAGAACGCTACGTAAGCTCGTGAAAAAATGTGCGAATATCCTCTATCAAATGCTTTAGCATTCAGATGAATCGCATGTTTCTGTTCAGGTGATGCCAAAGATGCACCTCGCTCTGGTCGCCCACTCACTGAAAAAGTTGATCAAAAAATTGAGCAAAACTGGCAAATAAGTTGGATACAAAAAAGAAGAGTTTAATAGATCGAATTTCCATCGGCGAAACATTGCTGAAACGAAATGAAATTGAACCGTTTATGAACTCCTTATTACGGGCGATAAAAATTTTTCATGTACGACAATAATATTCGAAAAAGATCGTGATCGAAGCTAGCTGAAGATTAGCGAGCTGAATGATACCAATCAAGGTTATGGTGTATGTCTGGAGGGATTGGGAGGGAATTGTACATAATGAGCTTCTGCCACCTGCCCAAACGATTGATTCTGATCTCTGCTGTCAACAACTAACTAGATTAGAGCAAGCAATGCAGAAAATGCGCCCGGAATTGATTAACAGAAAAGGCGTTGTCTTCAATCAGACCACACGCGTTTTCAATGACTCCTCAAATTTTCTGAAAGCTTGGATGGGAAGTTTTGATGCATCCACCGTTCAGCCCTGACCTGGCGCCGTTAGACTAACATTAGTTCCGATCTCTGCAGAAGTCTATTAATGGTGTACGGTTGGTTTCAATAGAGTGCTGTAAAAATCACTTGGTTTAGTTTTTCGCCCAGGACTCCCAGCAATTCCACAGTGATGGGATAACAGTTTTATCAGAAAAATTGCGAAAGATCATCGATCAAAATGGCATATGATTAGTTTAACGTACTTCACTACGTACTTTAGCCATACTTGACAAATACCCCTAAATTTATATCTTTTACCATTACTCCTACTTACTCATTGCTCCAGGGAGCATAGGCGCTTCCATATGGAAGTTTCGGTGACTTATTTCGATTATTAACGAGGCTAAGTAGTCACTCTAGGGATCAACCGCATTATTTGTTATTTCTTTATTTTGATCATTTTATCCATTGCTGTTGACCAATTACATATTAAGGGGGACATCACTTTTCCGATTTTGGTAAACCGATTTTTTTTTCTTTTGCGTATTAACTGTCAATTAAGGTAGTAAGAATAGGAGGTTAAAAGGATTTTTAAAAATTCCGCTTTTTAGAGTCGAGGAAGATGTTTTTTGTGCAACAGTGCACAGCAATAAATGATGACAAAACCGATATTCTTAACACTTTAAAATCGTTTTTCTCGAAACCATATCTTCAATTGCGGTGGACGCGATTCTTCTGCCTGTAATTTTGACGAATCGCTTTGAAATTTCCTGGTATTCTTAGATATATTCAGCGCCGACCTTTGGGGGTGCGAGGTCGGTCACCGCCCGAGGGCACCAGACTGGTTGGGCCGCTGAAGGCACGCCCGAGCCGAATTTTTGTTTAGTAACAGTCACATTTTCGATTCAATAGGGGCGGCCTGAAGTACTCTGCTCGAGGGCGGCGCCAAGAAAGCTAAGACCGGCAATGGCAATGGGAACAGATTTCTTAATTTCAAAAAGTTGTATTTATTTAAATCAATAATTTCAAAAAATAGGTAATTTTTTAAAAATTTTTCTTTATTTTATTTTTAAAAAAATTTTTTTTTTTAATTTCCTTTCCGTCAAGTATGAGATAAACTAATGTAATTATAGTTTCTTTTTGATTTTTCAATTTAAAGAATCCGTGTTCCGGGAATCGTGTCAACCGCAATGCACTGTTGATGTGGCGCTGCTACACATCCGACAGCATTACGGCTAGCCCTATTGATTTTTTTTAATACAAAACTTTTTAAATATAGTTAAAGGTACATTTAACATACCACAAAAATTTTTCATTACAGTAATACGTTTCTTCTAAAAAAAATAGCAAATTTAGCCTTGATTTGGACTCTCAAAAGTGATGTCCCCCCTTAATAGCAATGGATGTGTATTGTTTTTGATGATACACCCCAATACACAAGGAGTCTCCATGTAAGAATACTTATATTCTTATACAGAGGGCCGCCATCTTTACGTCACCATTCGATATGACGCGGTTTCAAGTTCGATCATTGTGACGATTGCAAATTATTATTTAGATAATAATTTTGACGACATCTGGGTGCGAACGTGCAACCTCCCTCTTCAAAAGCGGGTACACTACCCATTATGCCATGAAGAAGTCAAAAAATTTGAAAAAATTTGTTTGGATAGTTTTTATTGTTAATTGGATTTGCTTGTGTTATTTATAATTCAAATATTATAAATATATATCTCAAATATATTCAGATATTATAATAGAATTAATAGGCAGTTAACCCATAAAGAGGAGTGCTGACAGAATTATATCAATTATAATAAGATTAATAATAATAATAATAATAATAGTAATAATAATAATAATAAAGTTTATCATGCTATGAATAAATAAAAACAATTGTAGGTGGGAAGTTGTTGCCACATTTGTATAAAGTTGTTTAATAAAGTTAAGTTTACCGAAAAAAAAAGAAAAATATTTTGATATTCTGTACAAGTTTTGTGTACTACTTAGGAACGGAAAATATTTTAATGTTATGTCCTCCCCTTTTATTTAGTACATGGAGAAAATCTTATTCATGGCTTCATGGTCATTATGTTCAGTAGATTTGAGGTTATTTTGCATTAAAAAAAAAAGTCTTTTAAATGTTGTAAAAGATACGTTTACCTTTTATTCCTTTTCATTACGATGTACGAAGCAATTTCTATTGCAATAAATTTGACGTTTATCAATATCATTCATTGTTTTCAGTATTTTATTTTATTTTATTTACTTTTGTGCTTCAGAAACATTCTTTAGTTCATTTAGCACAGAAATTCTGGTCAACGCAATTAGTTGGTTGTCTTGAAACCATTTTTACAATTTAATCAGATAAATGCATTTCTTTATAAATACAAATTGCTCCATAAGTTGCTTCACAAATTGCTTAATTGTGTTCCCCATCCGCCGCCATATTTTGACAGTTTTATTTATGCAAAGCAATTTCCAAAGCAACGTCTTATTGAAAGTATAGACGTAGGGTTACATTACTTGTAATTTATTGAATACTTACTTCGAATATACTTAGTTAATAAATAAAAATGGTAAAAAAAATTTCATGATCAAAATGAAAAGCTATTTTACACAACATAAATTAACAATTATTAAATATTAGTTAAATAGACATATTTCGTATATAATATTTAATAATTTACAAAATCATTACCTTTGATGAATGTAACATTTTCCTTAACATTATAAGATTTTTGATAGATAACTTTCACTTTTCTTTACAAATATATTCACTCTTAATCTTAAATGGGTTAAATAATTTTTTATAAGTAAATTGGTTTAATATTATTTAAAATCCAGCTAACAGATAAGTGTTATGATTTATTTATAATTGGATATTTTTCTGTTCAATTAATACTGTTCAATTTGTAAAAAGGTAACATAATTAAATTAATCAAGTTATAGTATATATAGTAAGTATAGTAAGTATAATATTCTTTTCAGAATTTTTGTTACCTTTGTTCCATTAATTTGAACTCAGATTAATTTAAATTATAATATAATCTTAAAAAAAATTCGAATTATATTATATATCGAGCACGCGTCTTACTTATAATGTTTTAAAAAATAAATAACTTTTATAATGCCGCCATAGGTATACTTATTATACTTAATTCAATTCCATAAATATTTTGGTATACCTCCAAAAATTATCTAATTTGTTGGGAAATATTTTTTCCTAATATGTATTAATATTACCCGTAAATTTATTGTTCGAGTACCATGTTATTTGTCGAGTTGATATGGAGCCACTGGTGTTTAGTATTTTGTTTAAAACTGAATGAAGGCATAATAAACAGAGATACTTTTATTTCAGAATTCCAAAAAAATAATAATAGAATAAAAAATAAAATGTATTGTTCAATTTCATTAATGCAATACATAATATAATTTATAATAATTTGCAGCGAGAATTGTGAGGTGATGTTGTAAATAAATATAATTGACACAGCCATGAGATTAAACACAAAAAGCGCTAAAATAACGATATACATTTATAAAAAAAATACCAATAAATGCATTAGTACATAATTGAAAAAAAGATAATGATATAATCATATTTCGTGGTTTCTTCTGTTGACGATATTAGGAGACAGAGGTCATGTAATTATTGAAAGACCAATAACTGTCTTTCTATTGTGTATAACAATAGGGGACTCTGAAAACTAGGGTTAAGTCCAAGTCCAAATTTTTAAAGACTCGCCGTCCGAGTCGAGTCCGAGTCTAAATGAAAAATTAAATTCTTTTTGGGTTTTTGAATTTTATTAGTTTTTTATACACATTATTGCTGAGGGACATTAATAAAGACTCGTCTTCATTTTCCATTGTTACTGATTAAAGTAAAAGTGTACACAAATGAAACTAAGAAATGAAAATGTAACAGCTAATCAAATTTGTGTAAATTTGTTTAAATTATCTGAACGCAATCAACTTACTAAATTCAACTTTTATTATTCTTATACAATATTCAATGTATAATTAACAGTGGAGTCTCGCCGTTAAATCGGCTGCTGGAAACCAACCCCGAGACAACCACGGCACTTTTATTCTTTATTGTAGAAAAACAAACCATCGAAAGGGGTTGTGCAACAAGTCATACGGTAATAACCCTTTCGAGAGAAGTGCCAGAAGGTATATGGTATACATTTCGGACTTCTATGGCTTATTACACATTAAAAGTTCAATAAGATCTACCTTAGAGTGGGCCGTTAAAACGAAATCGCGAATAGTTTGGTGTAACATGAAATTTACACGCGCCCGCCAGATTCAAATAGAAGCAATATCAGGCAGCCATACCAGCGAGACTTTTCTTTAAAAAAAAAATAAAAATACTTTTCTGTAGCACTTTTCTTTCATCTACAAAAAGTTGGAAGAAATAAAATATATTCTTCTATGAAAAATAATTCTTGAAAATGTCTTCGATATTCGATATTTTTTTTATATATTTGATCATCAGTTATCACCCTGTAAAATCTAAACCGAAAATATTTCTTAGAAAAAATTTATGTTTTTTATGTTCTCAATTAGATAACCTTTAACCTCGTTGAACAGTATTTTCCAGCAATGCCTAAAACTATTGAGCTAAATAGAAAAACCCAGTATAATGAGAGATTTTCCAAAATTTGAGGGCCTTTGCGGCGGTAGTTCCGCTCCGAAAAAAAATTTTTTTTATGTAATTTCATGTTACATCAAACTACAACTTTCGCGCCCCGTTACAATTTCGAGAAATGAGTTTGAAAATTTGTCCATACAACCCGATTTTCCAACGGCCCACACTAACCTACATGGCTTCTTTCACTTTCTTCCCGTATGACTTCAGCCACTTTCTATAGTGCAATAAGACCGATATGGCTGTGGGAGGGATAGTAATTTTTAACGGGTGTATTGAATTTGCATTGTAAAAGTGGGAATCTGCTTTGAAAAATAGGATTTTGCAAGTTAAATATAGGATTATGCAAATATAGGATATGTTCCTTCATATAAAGACAATCAATCGATTTTCTCTTCTATTTTTACCTTGAACAATCCTATTTTTACCTTGCAAAACTCTATTTTTACCTTGCAAAATCCTATTTTAAAATGCAAATGCCTACTATCACCCATTTTTAACAGTGGAAAAAATTCCAAAGTTTGCCGTTTACACCAAGAAAATTCAGGCGCGCGAATTATCTTGGTACTAAACGGCACGGTTTAAAATTTTTGAAATTAAATAAATTAAAAAATTGTGGTTTTTAATGGACATTTAAAACCATTAAAAACCACCATTTTCTATTTTCAATTGGCCGTAGAAACTAATAATTTTATTAAAAAAATTAATTTATGAATGCGTACATTTTCTTTTTAATTTTCTTGACACGACCACAAATTTCAGTTGAAAATATTGTAAAATTTCAAAGACTTGGACTCGGCGAGTATTTGGGTCGAGTCCCGAGTCCGAGTAATTGCCCAAATGCTCGGCGAGTCCGAGTCAAGTCGAATCGAGTCCAGAAACCCTAATAACAATGCAATTGAAAGTTAATCTTTTGCCTCGTGAAAGTCATGTACACTATCCCTGCAGAAGAAAATAAATGTGACTTAAGGGATAATGCCACTCTCGAATTTTGGAAGGCTCAGCTGTCTTTAAAATCAGCCAGAAAGGAAGAAACAACAGAAAGCAGAGAATGTTAAATGCCATTATCTCAAAACTGCATTTTGGAAACTGGCCAGAAACATAATTTCAACTAATCTTCATAAATTCACTTAAAATTTTAATTGTATAGCTTCAAATTTATATTATACAATGTTATACATATATATTAACTTTCGTTGTAAACTTTTTATCATGAGCAGTTTTATACATAATTTTGTGCCAAATAAAATGCAACTTTGGAGAGAGTGGGGTAAGACGGGGTGCGTAAGGTCGTATTATAAATAAAATTTCGTGTCTTTAATATTTCAGATTAATTTTTTTACTATTCGAAACATTTGGATACCCTCTTATTAAATATTTCCGCAGTATAAACATATCTTATATAACGTTAAAATAAAAAATATAAATCTTGAAAATGGCCCCATGGGGGTAGTAAACTGAACACACGGTTTCACAAGGTTTTAAAATGAGTTAACGCACTTAAAAAATATATAAAAATATAGGAAAATGTAATAAAAGTTTTAAAAGTTGGTAATTTTTTTTTTGGATAATGAACATATCAATATGTACTGCCTCATCATCCTCATCATCGAACCTCCTCCTCGGTTCCATTTAAAAAATAACCTTAACCCAACCTATAAAACTCGGGGTGCGTGGAACTCTGATTTTCATGTTTTAAAAATAATCCTAACCTAACCTATAAAACTCGGGGTACGCAATGCGTTTCTATGTCATACCCTTATATTTGTTTAAAATAAATAAATAAAAAGAATTTTAATTCAAAAAATTACAAAAATACTAAATGACACAAAATTATTCTCTTCAATTATATGTATTGTAAAATCATTAAACAAAAAATTAAAAATAATTTCATTATTTTTTAAAAAATTACTTTTTAAAAAGAAAGGCAATCGAGAGAGAAGTCGCTCAACGAAGATTATTTTAAAACGAACAATTGACGGCGCCCTTTCGCTTTTTATAAAAGTCGACTGTATAAATCATTAAGGCTGGTCTTCCATTGGCACCGTACTCGGCCTACTAACTAGTCTAGAATTTAGGATAAAGGAAATTGCTTCTTTATGGATCTACCGATTTTTATATTTATAAATTATACTAATTAATAAACTAATTTGAATTACTACAATAATAAATGTTACATTTTCGGAAGGCGGTGGTATATTTAATGCATGATTCACTAATATGTAGCAACACAGCTAATCAGCGTTTTTCTTTTATTGCAGAATGCCCAGTTGAAGAACATTTGTTCCATGCTTTCCATTTAAATTGAGAGTCACGAAACGCAACATTTTTGTCTCGGAACTGTTTTGAACACGTTTCTGATGATTTGTATCTTTGTATCTATGTGTGGACTTTATAAACCGTAACAACTTTTTTCAGTATTCGTAAAGGTAAGCCCACATACAGATACAAATCATCAGAAACATGTTCAATAATATTTCAGATACATATTCAAGAATATTCAAAACAGTTCCCAAACAAAAATATTGAATTTCTTGTATCCCATATAAAATTGAAAACTTGGAACAAATATTTGTGATCTGGACGTCTTGCGATACACGAAACACTGATTTGCAGTGTTGATACATACTAGTAAATATATTTCCATTAAATATACCATCACCTTCCGAAAATGCAACATTTATTAGTAAATCAAATTAGTTAAATAATTTATACATATAAATGTCAGTAGATCCATAAGTAAGCGATTTCTTTTTAAACTAAATTAATTTTAATTGCTTTCCTGCCTTTTTCGGCATCATTAATATAGAACATTCTCCGATTATGCTTTGGACAAAAATACTTTAGCAACACTTCTACTACTCTCAATTGTTATTTGTATTCTTTTGAGAATAAATTAATGAAAATAACATTGACTAAAATAATAAAATTGGTGCTCTTATGGTCTGGTAAGTTTATTTGAAATATGCAATTGTAAATAAATAAATTCAAATAGAAAGAATAAATCAGATAGAATATTAAATTTTTTTATAATCTGAACAACCGCGCAATGTGGATCCCAATACATTGTTTCTGAACTGTTTTGAACATTGTTTCTGAACTGTTTCGGAACAATGTTTCATTGGTGCAGTCAAGCTTAAAATTCATATCGAAGAAATATTATAAGATCGAAAATTTAGCTACACCAAATGAGCCGACTATTAAATATGGACGCTGAGATAATAGATGTCGATGTTAAAAAAAATCTAAACCAATAGGTTCATAAAAATGCTATCGGACATAGGTATGTTTTGTTTCGCATAGTAATCGATACACCCTAATATACACAATTTGGACTATCACACTCGAGGTATAATTTTATTTTTGGTAACTTAGTGGAAAAAATTATAGGAAATTGACGATACATTGAGAGTAAAATGTAAAATGTAATTATTAAAGGTACATGTTGATTTTAGAAAAACTACATTGTTAAGAACTTTTATTTTAAAATTAGCATTTATAATTATATGTGAACAATAACTATCATGTATTGTCGCAAAACATCCCATAGAATTGCTCAACTGGAAATCCTCCGGTAGGTACAATGATATTGGGTTCGTATACATATTTAAATATAATATATAAAGAGCATAGACGTACGGCAGAAAAGGGACCTCATTTTCGATTACAGATTGTACGACATATTTGGGTAGCCTATGTATTTATTTATGTAGTGTGCATTCAGGCATTAGTGTATAAGTATATTCAATATATTAATACACATAATTCCCAAACATATAATAACTAAAAGCTGTCCCACCTCTGGAAGAACTGCAATTGGAATATTTAATCATCACTATAGTCTAGTCAAATGGTGTTCAGAAAGGGCATGATGTGGAAAGTTCTGTTGTAATTGATTGTAGTGGCTTACTTTAGGTTTTTTGGGGTGCTGAACAAAAATCTGAAGTGGTCCTACAATGTTTTTATCAGTAAATATGAGAAATCGTGAAAAATCCACAGGTTTTCTTGGTTTTTGGCTTTCCACTTGCAAATTAAGCTTTTACGCAAAAGTGATCCAATAATAACACTGTGGTACACTTAAAAAACAAATGAGAACGGACTAAGTGGATTTTAATAATTCGGGTATGCTGAACACGATGGCATCATTAGTTTTTCTCCTACACGTCACATTTCGGAAAAAAAATTCGTTAAAAACGTGAATTTTTTCAAAAAAAAGCTTTCAAATTTTGATCAATTGAATTCAAACATATTTATAAACAAGAACTATATCATATTTCAATCGACAAATACATTTATATACAGGTATGCCCCATATAACACGGTTAATTCTTAGCGTATTATATGGAAATCGAAATATAAAAAATCATATCGAAAACAAAATTGAATTGCGAGCAAAAATACATTGAAAAATTGTCATATTTCTAATCAATTTTCCCAAAAATTTGACGTGTAGGACAAAAACTAATGATGGCATTATGATCAGCTACCCCCAATTATCAAAAACCACCCAGTCCAGTCCAGTTTTTTGTTTTTTCATATTTTGTACCTTAGTGTAGTTAATAAAAACGAGAAAATTACTTGCAATTCATATTCTTATCATTTTTTTGTGCGACATATGGGTTCCGTTGAAAACCCAGTGAAAATTATTTTAATTATGAAAAAACAATTAATGAATGAATGAATGAATGAGTACTTATTGTCCGATCGACTTGATATTTCAACAGTAGCTTCTTAGATAGTTTATCTTCTGAAGTACTCACGATTTTGAAAATCGATAAACAATAACGCTTTTTATACGCAAATTAAGGCCGACTTTTTAGTCGACATTTTGTCGGCGTCAAAATAAGCCACATTTGAAGCAATACTCTTCTCTATAAGAATTCTCTACGCCTTTTCCGGAATAGCCTTTAGCTCCAATTTAGTTTTTTGTATTCAATTGATTAAAACGCCTTCGGTGAAGTTATATTTTCAGTTTTGGAAACAGGAAAAAGTAGGCTGGAGAATATCATATATCCACAAATTGTGGATGCAAAAACACTACAGTAATCGAAACCACGTCAACATAAATCAACGTTACCTTGAATTTGCAGCGATTTTAACGTGTTTTTTTCTTTTTTATTTTGGCTAATTTTTCAGTCTCAATTCAGTTGGCAATCTACATAAAGCAATATAAAACTATGACAATATAACCCCTCGAAAAAGCTGGATTTCGTCAATTTCTCTCAATTCTTAAAATTACGATTGCAGTTTTTACACATGGAAACGGGGTGTTACCGACATACCGTTCCATGGATAAAATACGGTTGCAATTTCTGTCAATTGAGAGAAATTGACATTAATTTACATTTTCATTTGCATGCAATTTACACCTTGTTTCCATGTGTAAAAACTGCAATCGTAATTTTAAGAATTGAGAGAAATTGACATTGATTTACAGAAATTGACATTTTCATTTGCA
>JANTOP010023038.1:0-12838 GCA_027564815.1 Symmerus nobilis | reverse complement strand
GCAATAGAGAAATTGGTAATTTTCTGGAAAATTATTACAATTTACCGGAAAATTTAAAATTTGAAAATTTCGGTAGGTATTTAAATAAGCGGTAATTAGAGAGATTTACCAACACCGTAAGGTGAGGGGGTCCGCTCACAATAAATATATTTATAATCCCCTTAAATATTACCTTGAAAAAATTCAATAAAAGTGCTTTATTTGTATGAAATGCTCCAACAATTTTTTTTCCAGGATTTTTTTTTAATCTAATGATACCAAATTAATGTTAAAACATATTTAAAGTAAAAATTTTTTTTAAAATCAATGTTTTTTTGAATACCGGTATCATACAAAAAAATACCGAAATACCGGTGTGATTTTTACCGTCCGGTATTGTATTCCCTGAACCGGATATTGTTAAAGAAATTTCAAAAAAGTTTTTGAAAATTTTTTTTCTTCAAAATTATAAACATAATTTTTAATTTATGTCATCAAAAATTGTCAGACAATTCGAGGGAATTTTTTTAATTATATATTATACCTAAACGTTTGGGGAGGAATTTCCGCATAAAAAATTTAATTTAATTTATTGCTGATTTGATAAACAATTCCAAATTATAATTTAAAAAAATAGATAATAATAAGTAATGATTTCCTGTAAAAAAAACACGATTTTATTTAGTCATTTTCGATATCCTTTAAAATTGATATATGCTATGAAATATGCAAAAATAAATATTTTGATTACCTCTATCGTTTTATCGCTTTCTGATTTCCGAAGTATATCTTCAATGAATTGCCTATTTAACCATTCTGGAGCATTTAATTCATCTTCATGATGGGTCGGGATGAAATCCTCGCTCGGTTCACTCATTGTGTCTTGAAATTAGAGATAATCAGGAACACTATGTTTTATATAAGAAAAATAATCACTTAGTATAGTGGAATGGATTTCTTGGACTGTATACCACAGCCTTTTATTCACAACCGTCGAAAAACTAATCAATTCTTGTTTCTAAATATAAAACAAGTTTCGCCAAAAAATGTGTAGATAATTCACACATTTATCTAATTTAATACCACTTTCAGTATCGTATCATAGTGTGGATATTCTATATATTAGAGTGGACAGGGGGCATATTTTATAAGTATTTTCTATATGTATAATTAATGATCTACTAATCTAATGAATTATGAGATGAAAATATGTATATGTACTATAAGGCCATACGAGATTTATGAGATCTAAGTTTAAGCAACGACCTGATATATACTAAGAAATACAAAATAACCTAATGACAATTTTTAGTTTGGACCTGAAATAGGAACTAAATATGAAATATGAAAATTATATTAATTACCGAATAATATTCGAAATACCCTGCAAGAAAAACCTGCAGAGCACAATTCGAATTCCCAATATATCTTATCTATCGATACAAATTTACGTATCTGTATCTGTATACAGTATGTATCAAATATTATTTATTTTTTTTAATCAATTAATAATATTAAGACAAAGAACTCTATAAAAAATGTTATCGAAAGTATTATGACAGTGCTGGTTTTTATTTAAGACGATAAAAATTAAATACTGCAAAGTCATTATGTATAAAGAAAATAAACCAAATCATACACGTGTGCCATCCTAATTAATTAATAGTAAATTAATTCCGAAATTAATCTGATCCTGAAAAGTATCCATTGATAAAAATATGAATGAATGAATTTGTAAAATGAATGATCAATGAATATGAAAATAATAAATTAATTGTAAGTATAATCTAATAAATAGCTATATATGTACAAATATATACATACATCAATTAATAAGTTGCAACTACCCACCCTATTTAATTTAAATATAATTCTATTTAATTATTCAATAAGAAATAAATATTGTAAATATTAATTTATGGTTGCTCAATTTCATTTAAGGGTCGATATCTCAGGATTGTATTTAGGATTTAGAATTAATTAGAATTTTAGTTATTAGGAAATGTTCGAAAATGTTAGAATGTTAGAAAATAGTGAGATTTTACAAGCAAATCGTTGATTTTCGAGAAAAATTCTTATTTACCAAATTTTTACTAATTTTAGAAATTTATAAAACATTTTGTATTTTTTTCAATCTATTTTATTACAAAATTAAATAAAAACAAACATTAAAAATAAGTGTCAGCAATTCTTAATTTTTTATTAATTTCATTTTTATTTTTTTTAATAAAATATACTATCCATCTCCTTTCCAAAGCACCTAGGGTCATTAAAATTCGATGTTAAGTTGTTTTCCTACAAATTTTACAAACTTGCTGCTTGCGAATTTTTTTTTATTCCTAACATAACGATTAAAAATTTTCATCCCTCGACTATAATTCAAGGATTGATTTTTTTCAAATTTTGGACAAATTCATTTGTTCGTTATTCATTTGGGAATATATCTGCGTAATTAGATTTTTCACGTCCCGAAGAAAATTTCGAAAAATTTCATATTTCTCCTGAACGTCGCAAAACAACTAAAAATTACAAGCAAAATCGTAGATTTTGCAAATAGATTCTCTTCCAACAAATTGACATTCGACGACAATATTCAATATTCATTTGTGAACAGTTACTCTAATTAGATTTTCTACATCCTGAAGAAAATTTTTTCAAAATTTAATATTTCTACAGAATGGTCAGGAAATAATTACAATTACAAGCATGATCCATAAGAAAATGCATCAAAATGTTGCAATTTTTATAAGATTAATAACCAAGAAAATGAAGTCATTCACAGATATCCTAACTCTCATCAGATAGCCTGTAATAATATATTATTTTATTATTAATACGTTAATACTAAGTCATTCACAACCCATCATCCATTAAAACCCATTGATTATAGTAGTTGCGTTTTTTAAATATCCCCGATTAGAAGTTCTATATGCGTTTCAATAATTTACATTATCTAGAGAAGTTGTATTTTTTTTATATGTAAATTATTGAAACCCATATAGAACTTCTCATCGGAGATATTAAAAGAACGTAACTAGTATAGCGCAAAGTCATGTATTTACTATAGTTTTTATTTGTTTATTTTATATGTAGTCATGTGTAGTGTAGTGTAATTTAATAATAATATTACGAAATTACCGAGATATCAATGTATAAATAATTTTTATATTTAACCTTCGCAAACAATCAAGTTCTCTGCATTTATATTAGAATTTACATAGGCTAACCAGATGTTAAACGAAATCGCTTACTATACTAGTAAATGAAGTGGGTATGTATGGGAAGATACATAATATGTATCATCTCTACTAGATTCATATTTCTGAGATTATATCTCGGTATTTTCTTATGATCCATTCTTTATTCATCGAATTTAAAACCCATATTAGCTCCAAATTAAACTGTATGATACAGATAGTCAAAATCTATTTAACAGATGAAATTAATTTGATAATAATTTAATAAATTAAATTGATAATGAAAAGATTGAAATTATCTATTCTAGATAATAGTTGATCTTGAAGTTAAAGATTAGTTGACCCAACTCGACCCAAGCCTTTATTTTTATTGTATTAGACATCCGTAGTTATAATACAAATTTAAATAAATTTTATTTAATAAATATTTCGAGCGAGTTGTGGATAATTTAAAAAAATCCTTTCTGTAAGAATTCCGGTAATAATCGTATCATTTCATTCCTAAATATCGGAATGTTAAACAATTTCTGTTTCAATTCCTCAGCCAATGGTCCTGCTGGATCCGTCATTATTTCCTGCATATCCCGACCAATAGTTGCCATATCAACTACTAAGTATGGTAAAAGGACTGCAGCCAGATAGATTTCTATATAAAAAAAATTAAATAAAATTAGAAAGATCAGTCGAAATCATCTTGTATAAAATTACCAAAATATCCATTTCGTAATAGTTCCATATTTAAATCATGTAACGTTGGAATGTATCCGTGGAAGTTAAGTTCCTTTAAAGCGTTCGCAAATTCTAGATAGTAATGATAAATTAATTCCGAACGATGATTCTCTCGAACCTCGCTTGAAGATTGAGCGTATAATAGATATAATACATCGATGGCGGGTGATCCGTAAACGCATATTTGTAGATCAATCTATAAATTATTTTTAATAAAAAAAAATTAACGAGAGAACGAATAAGTAGTTCTTCCTTACCAACTTCATATCCTCCACAAGTCCATTTCCATCAATTTTCCACATTACATTTTTGGTATGAAAATCTCCATGATTCAGGACATTGTATATCGATTCTTTGGGATTCATATATAGATTATTCACTTTTTTTAATAACGAACCATCACATATTCGACGGAAATCATCCTTATATCGTTTAAGTTCTGGTAGGCCAGAAAGAAAGTTCGCAAACGAATCAAAGGATGTTTCAATGAATGGTTGAAAATCCTTGAATGATGTTTCATTACAAACACCATCAACGTAGTTTTTAACATCACCATTCTGTGGGATATTTTGTTCTTAAATTAGGACTTAAAATACTTGTATATAACAATTATAAGCTTAAAATTATATGTTCCCGTATTTCCCTAGATTTAGATTTTAAAGATTTAATTGATCTTACGTTCTCATGTAAAACGAAAGAAACCGCATGAAACCTAGCTAGCCGCTTAGCTAGAAATTTTGATTCAACAAAATCTATTAGTCGAGTTTGAGTAGCATATCCCTTCTCGGAGATGTCTTCAAAAACAATCATTTTATGCGGATGTAAGGAGAAGTGAAACATTCTATAGGAAGTTAAGTGATTAGAAATTATATAGCGAAACCTTTTACAGATTAAATTTACTTTGGTGAAAAGCTCTCCTTAACACCATTTTGAGCGTACAATTCCTCCATTTCAGGGATCGTTTTTCCATACATTTTCGATTCGGTTTCGAAAACAATTGATTCACCTAATATATCCTTAAATATCCCATCACTAAACGGCATCGTTTTAACAATAAATGATTTCCAGCCGGATGTTGAAAATTCTCCGGTTGTATAGGTTACGCCAACCCGGTACAAAATACTGGCCAAATGTTCACCTAAGACAACGGCTGGCTTCACATCGATATTGGAAACCTAAAATTATTTTATTTATTTATTTATTAATTAATTAATTAATTTTATTCTAAATTAAAAATAAGACGAATCCTACTTCCATATGATTTTAATTTTTAAGAACTCGATCCTATTTGATCCTTAAAATTAATACATCAAACAGTAAATTTCAAAAATCAATCATTTTTAATTAATAATTTAGAAAATAAATTTATTATAAATAGAAAAGAAATCCCAATTTCAAATTAAATTAAATAATTAAAAAAAGAAATTATAAATGGAAAATTGTTAACTTTTATTTATTAAGAGAGGAGTTATGGGAGAACCAAATAAATAAATAAATAATTAAATAAACGTAATTTAGTCGAATTTAATTAAAAAAATCTAATCGAATGAAAACACTTAAATATAATAATTTTTTTGGCTTTTATTTCGTTTTAAATTAAATTAAATTAAATTTAATCAATTTCTAGTTTGGAGATTTATATTATTTTCTTTCCCTTAATTTAGTATATACAAATATAATTATTTCATTAACTAGATTCTTCCCTAAAAATAAAATAAAATTAATAATTTGTTAATAATTTAATTTAAATTCATTATTAATTAATTATAATAAAAAATTGTATTTAATGAGTAAAAATAAATTGTTTTCTTTGAATTTGTCTGCTAATTTAATTTTGACAAATTCGAGTTTTACTAATTTATTTATAATTAATTGAAAAGAGAATTAAATTAATCGAAGAAAAAGGTTAATCAGAAAAATATAATATTAATTTCTTGCATGTCTTATAATTTTTATTTAATTTAATTAAATGGGCGCGAAGGAAAATTTTAAAAGAAAACATTAAATATAGTTTTACTCGGATTTGTAAGGTTTCGAAAAATAATTTTGTTTTAATTAATTAATTTTGATTTAAATATAATTAATTTCTTTATATCGGACTAATGGAATTTCGCCTTAAAATTGCCCGATTAATTTTCCTGTTTTATTTTCCGAATTAATTAAAACAATTAACCAATTGCAAGCAAACAATGAATTGTTGGTTGACATTATGTCATAAAATATTATTTAATTATTTAATTAAACAAAAAAAAATAATAAACAATTGAATAATAACTAGTTTTTAAAATAAAATAAATAAATTAAATAGACTTTTAAATTAATTCAAAATTGAACTTATCAAACTTTAAGTATTGAACCTTAATCGTTGTATCGCATTCTGATTTCCTTAGTATATCTTCAAAGAATTTATTATTTAACCAATCTGGGACTTTCAGTTCATCTTCATGATGGAGTCCAGTCATAGTTTCGTTAGTTAAAAATTAAATAAACTCTAATGAAATTATTGAACCGAATTATGCCAAACTACTTATTCGCACCCCGTCTAAACACTGATTACTTTGAATTTTATTATTTATTTAAATCAAATAAAAAACTTGTTTTATTACAGTAGTATAACAATATCTAACAATAGTCAATACATTTGTATGAAAATTGTTTGATTACCATATAAGAAGAACAGGGGACTATAGCTAAGTGACTACTAAATTTTAATAGATAATTTTGATAAAATATTTTTTGGGCTAATTTCATGAAATGGTGAAATATGAAAATTATCGATATTTAACGTCATTCGATTGATTTATAAAAAGTATTAGATAGACGAAGAAATTTTAGATAAATTTTAGAAAGCGGTAGAATCGGTGAAACTTAGGAATTAATATCTCGGAAACTATTTGTTCGATTTTATCCAGGCCAGTTTTATTCGAAAGTAAATATGTTGAGGTATCCGGACAAATTTCTTCATAAGTATACGTAGGCTGGGACCACTGCCATCAAGCACGGCGTAAAAAATGTCCCTCGCTCGTATGGCCTGCCGGTTTCCACGATTACATGCAGATGGTTGATCAGAAATAATAATTTCAAAAGATTCTCAAAATGTAACATATAAGAGCCCTTCGCCACGTAGGATTTTTTGAAAAAAAAATTTATTTTCACGAAATGGCGGCCGATTAATCATTCCGGATTTTCTAGTTTATAAAAAAAAAAAATCCTACATCCCGAATATTTTAGGAGCCGCGCGCGAATGATTTTTACGTTTTATTCTATAGAGAACATTTCGCAATGCTATTACTAGAGTACCAGTACATGCCAGAAATTGTCTTCGGCCGAAAAAAAAATATACATAAAAATTTACCCCCACTGGTCCTGACCCTTTTCGACTTTGATAAATATCTCAGAATTTGTTAGGGTTGAAAAAACATTCGATACATATTTTTTCAACCCTAACAAATTCTGAGACCTTTATCAAAATCGAAAGGGGTTAGGACAAAAATCGCCTTTTTTGTTCACTATGATGGCGTTGACAGTAGAGATGCAAAGTTTAGTTACTACTCGGATCCGTTTAACTATAAGTACTCGTTACATTGTATTAGGTACCGGTACCTATATGCACCGTTGCTACTTTATTCTACATGTCAATTTACAAACGGTATAATGTACCTAGTACTCGTATCTTTTGCATCTCTAGTTGACAGTCTGTATAATGTTGACAGGCAAATTTGATATCGATTGATAAGATATATTGAAAGTTGGATGTAGTGGTAGATACAGATTCGAATTGCAGTTTTTTTTAAAACAGGGTAATTCTAATATCATTCGGCAAAAATTCCCATTTAGGTACCAAAATTTTAAGGATTTAAAAATATATTAATATAGGATTCTCAAGTTTGAAGAACAAATATTTCTCTTCCGATATCTGAAATTATTTAATTTAACCCAACAAAGATATTGGTTTCCATTAAATAATTAATTGTTAAATTTAAACAAAATCTATTGTTAAAATATTTTATGTTTTTTTAATTAAATACGATAATTAAATTTTAAAGAAAATATTGTTTTATTAAAATTTTATAAAATAAATAATATAATACGTTTTGAATTAAATTGAAATAAATATTTTTATTATAAATTATATGGTTGAGTCGTCTTATTTATTTACTCAAGTTTTTAAATTCTTAATTTAAATTCTCAAGTTCTTAATTCTTTCCAATATTGGTCATTTAATTAGGATGGGAAAATCCATTAAGTATCTGAAAGTATGCATCTATCTAATGAATTTGATAAAATCATGGTATGACGTAATTATCGATAATTTCCATATGTTTTGGCTAGATAAGAGATATATAAAGTAAAAAAAAAATGCAATTAAAATTGATATCATTTATATTATCTTTTAAAGTTATTTACTCACTGTTCACCTTATTTAAGTGTAATTGAACAATTTGCCTAGGGAACTCATTATTTCGTTAATATAAATTAATAATAAAATTTTAAATGTAATCAGTGTTTTGATACCACGCGAGTAAAACTGATATAAACCGGTACCAATAATTTCGGCAATAATTTTCTAATTTTATTTAAAAAGGATAATTTTACCAAACCATGACTGGACGGGACTACCACCATGATGATGAATATAATGCCCCAGATTGGCTAAATATTAAATTATTTGAGGATATCCTTCTGAAATCAGAATGCGATAAAGCGATTAAGGTTTAACTTAAAATAAATTTAAAATTTGAGGATAATTACAGAATAATTACAGATTCGAGCTAATTCTCGTATCGATAAAAATTATATTAAAGAAAAATTATTTAAGGTTTCCGATATCGATATAAAGCCAGCCGTCAGCTTAGACGAGCATATGGCCAGTATTATGTACCGAGTTGGCGTAACATATACGACGGGGGAATCACCAACATCCGGATGGAAGTCATTTATTGTTAAAACGATGCCATTCAGTGATGGGTTGGTTAAAGATCTATTAGGCGAATCGAAAGTTTTCGAAACCGAATCGAAAATGTATGCAAAAACGATCCCTGAAATGGAGGAGTTATACGCTCAGAACGGAATTAAGGAGAGTTTTTCACCGAAGTAAATTCAGACGATTCAGAATATTTTCTTATTAACGAAACGATTTATTTATATTAAAATTTCTATAGAATGGTTCATTGGTGCTTAGATCCATATAAGGCAATTATTTTCGAAGACATGTCCCCAAAAGGATTTGCTACTGAATCGAGGCTAGCAGATTTCAGTAAAGCAAAATTTTTAGCTAGGAAGATAGCTCGATTTCATGCAGCTTCTTACGTGTTAAATGACAATGTAAAATCAATTAAGTATTTTAAATTTAATTTATGGCAAGTCTGAATCCTAAATAATCTAAATAACTGTTTTTATTTATTTACTAATGGAATTGGGGTTAATTGATTAGAACTCTCATATTAATATTGAAAAAATCCTAAAAACCTAAAGAAAAACTATCCCACAGAATGGTGATGTCAAAGACTACGTTGATGGTTTTGGAAATGATGCTTTATTCAAGGATTTTCTATCATTTTTTGAGACATCCTTATATTCCTTTACGAAATTTCTTACTAGCCTACCGGAACTGAAACGATATAAGAATGATATCAATCGAATATGTGATGGTTCGTTATTAAAGAAAGTGAATAATCTCTATAAGAATCCCAACGAATCGATATACAATGTCTTGAATCATGGAGATTTTCATGTAAAAAATATATTGTGGAAATTTGATGGAAACGGACAAGCGGAGGATGTGAAGTTGGTAAGGAAGGATTATATATTCGTTCTACTGTTAATTTTTTCTATCAGTAATTTATAGGTTGATCTACAAATATGCGTTTATGGATCACCCGCTATTGATGTATTTTACCTCTTATACTTTCAATCATCAAGTGATGTCCGACAGAATCATCGTTCGGAATTAATTTATTATTACTATCGAGAATTTGCTAACGCATTAAAGGAACTTAACTTCCAAGGACAAATTCCAACGTTGCATGATTTGAATATGGAATTATTACGTAATGGATTTTTTGGTAATTTTACGTAATAATTTCAACTTATTTCTTTCTGAATGCCTGTTTTAAAATTTCTTTTATATAAATAGAAATCTATATGATGGGAATATATGTACCATTCTTTACCTCTGGTATGGATAATGTTGGTTATTATGTGCAGAAAGTAATGAAGGATCCAACAGGACCATTCGCTGAGGAATTGAAGCAGAAATTGTTTAACGCTCCGATATTTAGAAATGAAGTCATACGATTGTTACCGGAATTTCTGCAGACCGGATTTTTTTAAAATGAGCTCGAATTATATTTTAAAACTAAATTTCATTAGAAATAAATTAAATTAATTGCAATAAAAGTCTTTTTCCTTTTATTAAATTTGAATATTTTTGTATCCTTTATTTTCCATAAATAAAATTAAAAGTCAACCTCAAATCTCACCAATTTCGGAAATTAAAAAACAAAAAGGAATCAAATGATTAATTTTTTGTACTAATTATTTACATATAATTCCTTTTCAATTGTATTTTTTCTCATTGAGATAAAGAATTAATTAATACTAATATTAATTTATAAATTAATGGACATTCTTTTAAAGTTTCATAATTCTCTGATCTACATAATATTTCTTCGGAATATTTAAAATTTTTAAAATTCCGATACTAATTTCGAGACAAAAGTTTGTAAACTCTCTTATTAAATGGAACAATTTAACAGAATTATTAATTTACAGATAGAAACTATTCATTTAATATTAAATATATGACTTAAGATTTACTACCTAAAAATGATCTTTTATATTTTATTTAGTCAATTGGTAATTGAATTGCACTCGACGTTTATAAATAAATATAATCTATAAATGCAACTACAATTATACATTTATTTATGTAATTAATTTTTTTGGGATGTATTATTGGTATACGTTGCATTCTCAAGTATGGAATAAAAATCAGCATCTGTGGGATTTACTATATTTGATTTATCATTAAGACGCTGCGATGCTATATACTTGTAATCTTTATCATCTTAAATAAAAACCAACGTTTTCATAAATATTTCCATAAAATATAGAGAATAGATTTTTGGTTTCATTATATAATTAAGCGAATTTATATAATTCCTATGTCAAAACACTTTTAGAAAAAAAGAGTCCTGATACTTACCGTATACGGGCATGCACATAAGATATCGATACAATAGTGGTAGATGATAGATCTATCTACAGATTGGTGTTCGAATTGTGCAGTTTTTTTCAAGCAGGGTAACTCGAATATCATTCGGCAACGGCAGATTCTAATTTTTCTTTAAGAAATTAGATTTCATTTAGATTTAAATTAAATTTTCTTAAGGATTATTTGTGAGTAATCTGAGCTATTAAAAAAGGGCTACATTACCGAAAGACAAATATTCAAACTTATTTCGTCCAGTTAGGATTTGTATGAGGAGAGAAGATTGAGTTCAATGTTTTGTGTGATAAAATTCAGATACGTTTCGCAGAATATCACCAAAATTAGATCACACCAATTACTACTTCCAATAAAATAATATTAAAAATTTCAGTTAATTTCACCGATGGGTTCACGATATATAAAAATTTAAACATATCCTTAAATTTCCAAAGCAAAAAGAACAAAAATAATTTGGGATTTGTGACATCTAAATTTGAAATTCCAAAACGGCAAGAACCGTTTCAGAGAATTTCACCAAAATTATACCAGTTCAACTACTACTTCAGATAATATAATTCCCGAAATTTCAGTTAATTTCACCGATGCATTCTTCAAGTATTTGAATTTCTAGTATTAACTAGCGACATCAAAACTTCTCAATTATCCAAATGAAAGAATGCGTCTATTTAATAAATTCTACAGATTCGCCGTGTGACGTATATGCCGATAATTTTCATATTTCATCATAATATGAAATTTGCTAAACTTGTAAGATATGTTATCAGTTATATTAATGATATACTTTGTGAGATAAAAGATGATATCAATATTATCTCTTAAAGTTGAGTAGTCACTTAGTCAACCCCCTGTTCGCTTCATATAGTAATCAAATTTCCAATACATTTGTTTATACTAATATTATAAGTATACTGATACAAATATACTAGTGCAGTAAAACTAGTTTTTTTTTATTTAATTGAAATAAATTATAAAATTCATAATAATCAGTGTTTTGATACGACGCGAATTAGTATAAATAAATCAGAGTGTTTAAGAATAGAATAATTTCTCTAAACCATGGCTGGACTCTATCATGAGGATGAATTGAATACACCAGATTGGTTAAATATTAAATTCTTTGAAGATATACTTAGGAAATCGGAATTCGATACAACGATTAAGGTTAATACTTAAAGTTTGATAAGTTCAATTTTGAATTAATTTAAAAGCCTATTTAATTTATTTCTTTTATTTTAAAAACTAGTTATTATTCAATTGTTTATTATTTGTTGTTTAATTAAATAATTAAATAATATTTTACTACATAATGTCAACCAATAATTAATTGTTTGCTTGCAATCGGTAAATTATTTCCATTAATTTGGAAAAGAAACAGGAAAATTAATCGGGCAATTTTAAAGCGAAATTCAATTAGTCCGACATAAAAAAATGAATTAAATTAAAATTAAAATTAATTAATTAAAACAAAATTATTTGTCGAAGACCTTACAAATCCGGTTAAAACTGGGTAGTTTATTTTAATGTTTTTTTTTAAAATATTCCGGCGTACCCATTTAATTAATTAAATAAAAATTATAAAACTTGCAAGAAATTAATATTAATTATTTTTCTGATTGGCTTTTTTCTTGGATTAATTTAATTCTCTTTTCAATTAATTATAAATAAATCAGTAGAACTCGAATTTGTCAAAATTAAATTA
>JANTOP010023027.1:0-12841 GCA_027564815.1 Symmerus nobilis | reverse complement strand
AAAAGCGGTAATTTAATGGAAACTGGAATATGACAAATGGAAGTGAAAGGTGGACACAATAATACCGAGTGTAGAGGCGAAGAGAATAAAAATTTCCTCTTCGCGTTGGACGTCGTAATAGGGCCTCTGATTATTTTTTTTTTATCAAATCTATTTTACCTCCCGATAAGTAAATTTAAATGAACTCGGAAGCTTTCGTTAAAAGCTTTGTGGAAAATTAAAATTTCTGCGGGTGCTTTAATGAATTGAATTGAATTGAAGGAAAATTATTATGAAGTCATTCATATTATCCTTGAAAAATTCAGCTATCGGACTGACATTTTACATATGTACATATTTATGTGAGCTTTCGAGATTTTTGAATCATTTTTTTTGGGAAAATTTGAATTTTCATGAAGGGGATCTGGATATCTGAATACGAAATAGATTTTAAAATGTAAACAATTAAGTTCTAAACTTAAACCTTTCTTTGAGCTTACAGTGGATTGAGTTTTTAACGAAAATTTCATATTTCATCTAAATTTAGTGAATCAAATAAAAATTAGATATCAAATTGTATAACATGTAATGACATTTTAATTTTAAGCTTTCAAAGTTTGGAGATTTTTAAAGCATTATTTAGAAAAAAGTTGAAATTTTGCTAAATGAAAGCTGGAGAGAAAATAGATTTTTAAATGTAAATAATTAAATTCAAAATTCAGAGCTTTCTTTGAGCTTTTATTGTAATAGTTTGGGTAAGTTTTCTGCGAAAATTTCATATTTCATTTAAATTTAATGAATGAAATGAAAATTCCATTCCAAATTATATAAAAATACATTTTTATTTAAGCTTTCAAAAGCTTTCGAGATTTTTGAAGTTTCTTTTTGGGAAAATTTGAAATTTGGTTAAAGGATCGTTATCTGGATAGAAAATAGATTTCAAAACGTAAAAAATAAGGTTTGGAAAATAAAGCTTCTGGGAGCTTTTAATTTTTTGCAGAGCTTTTGTACGAAAAGTTTAGTTTTGATATTCCTGTATTTTTTCTCAATTAATTTATAAACTTCCTGCATCATTAGATTTTTTTTTGGGTCCGAAGAAAATAATCGGGAAAACCAGATCAAATGTCGCGATGTCCGATATTCAAATTACTTGGGGGGAGGCTTTACGAATTTTTGATATTTTTTTTTAGATAAATTTCAACTTTTCCGAAATATTTAATTGTTTCATTTTTATCCAATTCTGCGTATTTACATTTTTACAGGAAAATATCAAATTCTGAGGTGAGGTATGCCCAAGAGGTGTGAGCAAGTTAGGCGACGAAGGAGAAAATTAATGGTCTAAAATTTAATGTAGCAATTCTAAATTCTCAGCCATTTCGGAAATTCACCATCTTATAGATAATTTCCCTAGTTCTGGAATATAGAAACATGAAATCGAGATTAATAATTTTCTAAAGGTAAATTTCTAAATTCCAAAATTTGTTACTAGGAACTTTTTTCAGTAGCGAATTTTTTGAAAGGGAAATTTTGTGATGAAGTATTTTCTTCGGGGAAAAAGAGGATTTATTATTGTACAAAATCGAGGAAATATTTGAGTTAGGACATATCCAGAACGAGCACATATCCAGATAATTGAATAAGTTATGAAAAATTATCATAATTAACATGAAAATATCCCAAATTTCACCATAAAAATTGAAATTACAAGAAATTGGAGAATTGTCAAACTTAAACAAAATCGATAAATTTCATAAAAATTTGAAAAATTTTCATGACGCTTGCAGAATTGCCAGAAAAATTATTGGGTTGTTCGGAAAGTAATTTCGGTTTTTTCTTTTATGAAAATGAAAGACGATTTTGAAGAGAATAAATATTTTATTGAATTATACTATCCATTCTGGTCCAATACCTTTTGCCATCTTTCTGGCAGTAGCTTGATTCCACGCTCATACAATTTTCACCTGATCCAGGTGATTTTTCTAGATTTATAAGATTTTCTAGAGACCGGAACAAATAATAATCAGAAGGTGCCAGATCTGGAGAATATGGTGGATATGGCAGTATATAAGATAACAAACATGTATGAAGTTTCGCATTATCTTGGTGTAAAACAGTACCCTTTTTCTTTTGATCAATTCTTTTTTGTTTAAGAGAATCATTCAATTTGTTCAGTTGATGACAGTACACTTCAGAATTGATCGTTGTGTTATACGGTAGAAGATAAAAAAACGATCCCTTTGAAATCTCACCAAACAGATAGCATTTCCTTGCTCCAGAAAGCAACACCTTTTCTTGATGAATATCGGCTTTCGAAGTGCTTTGAGCCGGTTCATCTTTTTTTACTCCATGATCTCTGGCGTTTAAAATTGTTGTAGAAAATCGATTTCTCGTCCCTAGTGATGATGCATTTCAAAAATGGATCATTTTCTTGAGGTTTGAGAAGCAAATCACAGATGTCAACGCGACGGCACAAACTTCTTTCCGTAAGAAAATGAGGAACCCATATGTCGAGCTTTGAGATTAAACCTAGGCGTTTCAAATGATCATGAACGGTCGAATTCGATAAATTTAGTCTCTCAGCGATCTTACGAGTTCTTATTCGTCGGTTGTGTCTTCATCAACTTCAACTGGCTTTCCACAACGTGGTGCATCTTCAACATCAAAAATGCCGGATCGAAATTTTGCAAACCAGTTTTGGCGCTGGTCTACTGTCAATACATGTTCTCTATACACATCGGATATCTTTACCTTTTCGATAGGCCAAAATATGCCAAAAATGCTGCCATTCACTTTCCATATTTGAAAGGGTACCAACCCTTACAATTACTGCGTAGAATCAATCGAAATTTTTCACAGGTAAGACTTGCTATATCAGCTGTCAAAATTTATAATGATTATGCGGAGCTTAAGTGTGAAGTTGGCTGTGAAAAAATACAATGAAGTCCTCTGTTCGGAAAAAACGACATCACTTTCCGAACAACCCAATAGCAAAATTTGAAATAATCGAAACATTTTTCAAAGTTGAGAAAACACATCATGAAAACAGGATCTCAGAATTTGCCGAAATTTCTCGCTTTTCACGGCATTTTTGAACGTCCCCGAGTTTGAAGAAATTCCTCGATTGCAACAAAAATTCTATTATTCACATTCGATTTTAAAAAAAATTTTCAAAAATTCCCGAAATTTGATTTTCATAAAATTAACCGATTTTTTTGTAATTTTCTAATTAAATTTTAAAAAAATATTCCGATGTTCATGAAATTTCCCAATTTTCACGTAATTATCTAAATTTTTTGAGTTTAATTTCGCTCCGTGCAAAAATGAGCGAGAATTTACTATCTATCGAGTTTCAAAAACAAAAGGAGAATTCCTCCAGTATACTCGCTGGAATCTGAGCAAATTTCTATATTTCAATTGACAATGTTTCCCATCTCAATAGAAATATACGACTTTGTCGCTGATTTTAATTAAAGATAATTATTATTACTAATTCCATTGGATATCCATTTATTAAAATTCACGATACTTACGCAGGATTCCAAAGATGTCACAATTAATTAATTACTTTGAGATTATTAATATTATTCTTATATATTAAATCCTCCAATCTTAAGTTTGCAGTTTTAAAATCAAGTAATTTAAATAGCCAACCAAAAAATCTTATCTGAAGAATTACATATCACAGAAATTTTAGATCACCGACGTTTATTAACTAAATTAAATTTACATCAAACGATTTTATCCTGACTACAAATAAATTTGTTATACTACCAATCAAAGTGTTTAGTCTTACTGGCTACCACAATATTCTCGGATTACATTGGAAATTATCTAAGTAAAAACATTGATGATAGCCCAATAAAAAAATCCTATCACCCGCTACGTATTTATAAATTTAATCAAATTTCATTTATTCTCTGATAAAAATTTATATCAATTTGCTGGTTAATTAAATTCAATCCAAATTTAAATATTTCTTATTTCTAGATATTGAATTAAATTAATTGTCTTAAAACAGGGTGTTTTCGTCAATTAAGAAATGATATCGACTGATAGATATAAAATATCCTAAACCGGATAATAATTGGCAGGATAACGAAACTGTTCAAAAGAAAAGGTTCATATAAATAAAATAAATCATTATAATAAAATGAAGATGATTTGACTTACTTTTTTTTGCTTATTTTTAATTGTTTTTTCTATCCAAAAGCAAGCTACAAGGTACAATGAAATAAAAAAAAAATAAATCAAAAATCAAATAAAATAGTTACTGAAAAAATTATCCAATTAAAAATTAGCCTTTTTATTACATAAATTAGAAAAATATTAAAAAAAATTAATTAACCAAGAGGAAATTAGTACCAAAAATAAAATAATTATGTACACGAAAGTGAGAGTAATTATTTTACAAATTATCGTGTGAAGTGAGCTTTTAATAAATATTTCATAAAATAAATAAATTATAATATCACATACACTAAATATTATTTAATATTTAAATAGGATCAACAACAATAAACGGACGGACAATTAAAAATTTATGATATTGGATTCATAAACAATTAATGAAAATATTACAAACCAACACTTCAAACTGATTTTCCCTACATTTTTTCATTTATTGTAGACTTGGGCCACGTCGAAGTTGGCAAGTTAAAAACTGTACTACAAATTCGTACGTACAAATTATCGATTAAAATACTAATTAAATTTAACATTCGTCTATGTTTTCCAACAACACATGCAAATTGGGGAGAAAACCTTAAAGTGTAATTTCTACTATTTTTAAGGGCAAGTTAATCAATAAAATTTGTTGTAATATAAACATAACTCACTATATATGTTATCTTAATATACGAAGAATTCTTCAGAATCATTGAAATTGAAATTTAGATTTTTTATATCGAAATTTGGCTGTATGTATCATTATCATTAACCCTTAAGTTTCCCTAATTTCAAATTTATTTTAATTGTTATTAAAACTATACAAAGCAGAAAAAAAAGTGGCTGCAAAAATGTTATAAAATTTCGCTGCAATCAAAAGTAAATTTCAATTTTAATTTCGTACCAAAGAATTGTATAAATATTTCATCGTAAAATTAACTACAAATTCATTTATACAAAATTTCGTATCCCATATGCATATAGTGATTGACAGTGGCGCACAGTATAATCACGCAGAAGGCGCCGAGCATACCTAGAAATATCAACAAAATCGTTCTGTTTCTGTAACAAAACTGTTAAAACAACTTCTTCTCTAGCTTGTATCTAGATTCCTCCTATCGCCCTAGCTATCTTGGAGATTTGAAGAGTTAAGAGAAAATATATTATATCTGTATTTCAGAGGCGTGCAGTTTAATGCCCAGAAGACGCAGAGCACACCTGAAATTTCGTACCCAATTTTTTTTGGCTGCAAATTACTAACCCAAATTATTTTATTTATTAACGCTGGACCATTTTACTATCAACTTTTGATTTAATTATATAGCGGGGGGGGGGGCTTAAGAAAATCCCAAAAGCTCATCGAAAAGCTTTTAATTAAAATATTGTTTTATGCATCATAAAATCTATTTCATCTCTCGATAAATAAATTTAAATGAAATCGGAAATTCTCGTCAAGAAAGTTAAAAGAAAATAGAAAATAGCTCCATAGAAAATTAAAATCTCTACAAAAGCTTTAATGAATTGAATTGAATTGAATTAAAGATAAATTATCGTGAAACCATTCATTGTCATTGTTTCCCCTTTATATTTATTTTTGATAAATTCATCTAACGACCTGTGCTGATTTTGCATAAATATATGCTTTCAATGAGCTTTCGAGATTTTTTAAGCATTTTTTTTAGAATACTTTGAATTTTCGTGAAAGGACCGACATCTGGAAAGAAAATAGATTTTAAAACGTAAAAAATTAAGTTCGGAACTTAAGCTTTCTTTGAGCTTACAATGGGCTAAGAAAGCCTTTACCGAAAATTTCATATTTTATCAAAATTTAATGAATCGAATAAATGAATCCTCCCTTATTGGGATCATGTATAAAATGATTACCCAATTTGTTGGCCAGTGCAGGCCTTCTTTTATTAAATCTGCATATCATTTTCTTCATTAACACTATACTCTCTGGGGGAGTAGGAGTCTCAAGGACATCCTCTAATATTTCAACTTCTTAAGGGCTTTATCGGCTTAAAATTGATGAATATCTTCAAACGATAGATCATCGAATCCTTCGAATTCGGCAATTCGGTCGTGATGTTGGACAGACTCTGAAATAATAAGTTATCCTAATTTTTGTTCATTTTCTAATTCAATCACAAAAGAGCATTATAGTATGGGTAGCCCACGATACGATTTAAATGGCCTTATTGGATCGATTCTTATGTAGAAATCAAGAAAAAAACGGCCTCACATGCAATTCCACTAAGACAATGCCCCGTGTCACAAGTCGATGAAAACAATGGTTAATTGAATGAATCATGCTCCGAATTGCTTCCTCACCCACCGTACTCTCCAGATCTGGCCTCCAGCGAACACTGGATTTTTGCAGACATCAAAAAGATGTTCTAGGGAAAGAAATTTGACTGAAATAAAGAAGTAATTGCTGAAATTAAGGGCTTTTTTGAGAACAAAGACAAATCGTTCTACAAAAAAAGGTCTACGAAAGGTAAGAGGAGCGTTGGAATGAATGTATCACTCTTGAAGGAGAGGTTGATGAAAAAAGTCAAATTTCTAAAAAAAAATGATTTATTTGTTAGACCGGAGACTTTTTGTCGGCTTGTCGTCCGTTTCGATTCGTTTTTCAAATACAATTCCCTTATAAAATGATTTTCCTTTATGGGAACTATAACGAAAAAAAAATCATAAGTCTGCTGAACCATATCGTACAATTCCACCACAGCAGACTCCCGATTTTTGATATAAATTTATGTTACCCATGAGGCAGTAAGGCTCGAAGAATACAAGAATTCTGCTAATAGTAATAATGGAGACCACCATCCATCCACAAGTGATGGGAATCTGTTGAACTCCGAAAGGCATTGGGCCATTCAACTTATGCATGAGTAAAATCCGATACGATAAAATGAAAATAACAAACAAAAAAAAATAATAATAATAAAACATAAAACGACTAATCATTCATGGCACTCACTCAGATAAAAAGTATCCGAAAAACGAATATCTGTTTTTACTAGAAAAGCGAATTAAATTAGCAGATAATAAAGAAAACCCAATGACCGAACAAAATAATAAAACGTATAAAATGTAATGCCAAACGGACAAATTATTTGAGTGAAGTCACGCGAATATTTTCAATACCGCGAAACCACAAAGGTGGATGGGGTATTTTGGTAATAATTTCCTTAAAATAATACGACAGGTATCCGAAATGAGTACAAAACACACATCAAAATTAGGATTAACTGTATACTTATATAGTATATCTATTAATAGTTTTAATCAGTTAAGTAAGACGGGAAAAAACTATCAAAATAATACTATTAAAATCCGAAATAATAATATTATTCAATGAAATTCCTTGCATATCACTATTTTATTTTGTTTGAATTTAACACAACTTATCCCCAAGTTCATGTTGACAAATTTCATTAATTGATTACACTGAACGAAAAATAAGGAACCAATAATTTCATTCATGTAAAAATCTAAAGATTACAACTCTACTTACATTTTCAAACCAAACGTTATCTAAACCATCAACTTTTCTTAAATCTTAAATCCACTAATCTTAAAGTTAGAAATATTAACAATTCGAAGATTTACTTTACTAAACGTTTGCTTAACTTAAGGTAATGTAAATACCAGCCCATGAATAATGATTGCATATTATAATTAATTACATCAAATTAGTGTTCAGTTTGCATAATAAAACGTAAACATAATTTTAATCTAAAATCGTTTTATTAGCCTATCATTAGCTTATCATTTTATTAGGTGAACGGCTTTTTAGCACTTTCTCGTACACTGTCGTATTTTATTTGCCGTACAGAGTAGTGTGATTCTGTTGTGTGTGTAACTTTTTATTTTGTATATCGAACTTGTAGTCTTAACAGTCAATAAGATAGTAGAACAGAAAATAAGTAAGAGCCAATGCTAAAGAAAATCTATATATACGATAAAACATTTAATTATCGTTGGATTTATGAATTTTTATAATAGAGAAAGAAAAAACCAGTTTCTCACATAACATTGAATATTTGTTTGTTGTACAGTGATATAGGTTGGCATTAGATGTATGATACGAGGATACGAGAAAGATATACGAGTGAGGCAGCGTGGCTGAATTTTGATGTAGTATTAGATGGAACACAAATAGTAATAATCGTAAAAAATAATATTTATACGATTTGAATCGAAAAAAATCAATGAAAAATCAATTGTTTCTGATTAAATTAAAATATTTACAATTTATTTATAATTTATGAATAATCTGACCAAATAATCGCTAACATTTGAGGTTGCTTATTTTAGCTCATCGCTTCTTTGGTAGAAGTTGGAAACTTCATAGCGGCAAAATTAAATTTAAATTAATCAATTTGTAAGTTTAGTATGTTGAAATTCGGTACAAACCGGAATTCCGTTCAAAATTTCAACATTGGATATTTAATAAATTCACGTTCGGAATTCATAACTGTGAAAATACAGTTTTGTTGTTTCGCTCGTTTGTAATTTATTTCATCAACAGATCCAACAAAATACGCTCGCAGACAAGACTAGAAATTAGAAGAAAAATTGTACAATTTCGTTTAAATTTGTAATTATATTAATGTGCGCCGGTAGCCGACTTTAATCCAGCATTTACTACAAAAATTTAAGAAAAATTGCTGAAAATTCGTAGAGAAGTCTGATTAGGGTGATTTGAGTTGTGCCTAAAAAATAATAAAAAAAAATTATTAGCAAACTAAACAACAACTCCATTATATGATCTCCATTTGATCTCGCTCTCTTAAAAAAAAATTAAACTTTAACAGCATTTTTACACATTTTCGCGTCCGAAAAAATCAGAACAAGTCGCAAAAAATCCGGAAAAAGAGCAAAAGGAAATATTTGAAAAGATGTAGAAGTGGTCGAAGTGTGGAAAAGTTGAATAGATTTCAAAAAAGACGAAGAAAGTCGAGAAAAGTCGGGAAAGAAATTGGCTGATGTTAACGAAAATTATCCGAACATTGCCGAAGTAGTTTTTCAATATTAGCTGCCTTATTTACAACCTGCTTGAAAAGTTGTGTTCTGTAGGCCGATAGTACATGTAAAAATACACGAGAGAAAAATATAAGATAGATGGCGCTGGATACAAAAATCTCGACTTTTGTTCAAAAGTTTAGTAATAAGGCGTCCGATATGAAAACGGTGTACCACAAAGTTATTCAGCTACCAAAAGTACATCCCACAAAAATATACAGTAGGTGGCGCTGAGGGTCAAAAATTGAAATTTGTCAAAAATTTCGCTAGAGTTGCGTCGGATCGAAGAGTAATATACTACAAAGTTGTTGTACACATGATTATCCAATCTTATCCAATGATATGCAAAACGATGTGTGTTTTAGTTAACCCTTTGACGTCGACGGAAAAAAATGTTTGTTCGGGAGGGAAAGTGTTAACCGAAAATTTGGTAAGGTGATTGCAATTGGCATAGGAATCGATTAGCGTTGGAATTTTTGAGCAAGTCCCCTTAATAAAAAAGTCGATTTTTCATGAAAAGAAAGGTAAGGGGGTAGGATCGGCAATTAGCACGACAATGGGACATTTTTACCATTGTTCGCCTATTGTCGAAAATGTAGTTCGGTGGCCAAAAATTGTTGTTCTATGAAAGTTGTTGCATAGATAGTTGCTCTACAAGACAAAATTAAAAAACTTGGAAAAAGTGAGCCCTTTGGACTGAAAATAAGTTTTTAAGATAATCGCCTCTAGCGGAGGGGGAGAGGGGAAATTTCTAAGTCTCACATTTTTGTTGGATAGAGAATGAAAATACCTATCGACTGATACTAAATACATGGGGTGCGTTCATACAAAAAAAAAAATAAAATAAAATTTTCAAATTTTTTTTTGGCTCCGATTTTTCAGTGTATTTTTTAATTATTTATACAAATATATGTGGACCAAGCAAATCATATGAAAATGATATACAGGGTTGGCCGTATTAGATGGATCCACTTATTTAACAAAAAAAAAAACATGAAAAAACACATTTATGTATTTGCTGTTCAAGTTAATTTCATTTAAGGATATTTCATTACATAATTTTTTGAAGAATATATCGCGCAAGTGGTCACCCTTAGCTCGAATAGCGTAATGTGCCCATATTGGCATTTTTCATCGTATTTGCCAATTTCGGCCCCTATGGCGGCTATTTCCTGGCGGATGTTGGCCATAAATTCGTCTAGCGTCCGTGGTTTGTTGATATAAACCTTTGATTTCAAGTAGCCCCTCTTGAGATTTCATTTAAATTTTATTAATTTAATAAAAAATTGATTCGGGAATGAAAAAATTGTATTTTAATTAAAAGCTTTGAAATTTTGTAGGAAGGAATTTAGTTAAATCAGCAAATTTAAGATGACGTTAACGTCAACTAACATCAAGCGTATAGCTTACTCATAGATTTTAATTTTCCACAGAGCTGTATTAAAAGCTGTGGATTAGCTTTTGGAAGTGTCTAAAGCTCTTTTCAGAACATTTTAAATGTCAATGGGATAGAAAATAGATAGTAAAATGTATAAATTTAAAAATTTCTTCGAGCTTTTAATTTCTGCGGAATTTTTTAGCGAAAATTTTGGATTTTATTTAAATTTCGAAATCCGTAGAAAAAATCGATTTTACAATAATATTTTGGTTCGAAGTTTTTTATGAGCTTTTGGAACCTCCGTATAGCTTTGTTTAGAAAATTCAGAAATTCTTTTATGTTAAATTTTTGGAATAGAAAAAAGATCAAAAATATATCAACTTTGAAACCGAAAGCTCTCTTATAGAGCATTCCTACCGTGCAATAACAGAACAACTTAACTCATTTTTCTCACATTTTGGAAAATTAGGTTTCAAGTTTGACTTGCAATCCGATAAATTCAGAATTTAAATGTAAGTCTAATGTAAATATATTGCAGATACGTTCTTTTGCTTTCATTAATTTTCTGAGATTGTAAAAATAGCTAGTTTACAAACACTTTTAGGAGCGCCTAACAAATAATCTAAAAGTATAGAAAGAGAGAGAAATATGTGTAGATTTCAAAAACGTATCCTCCTATAAAAGAACCTAACTTTAGTTACACTGTTCTGTTATTTCACGGTAGATTCATAGAGTTTGTGATATCATCCCAGAGCTTTTAAACGAACATTTAAGATTTCATTTAAATTCAATTATTTGGAGAAAATTAGATTCCATTCTGATTAAAATAATATTTTAATGAAAAGCTTTCGATGAGCTTTTTGGAAAGTTTCTTCAAGTTTTTTTCAGAAAATCTTCAATTTCACCGATTTTAACCGATATTCGATCGTGTAGTACGTAGGTAACGAGATTCCTCAATCGGACTCCAAATCGGTGTACCATAAGCCAGATCACCCTCATAAGATTCTACCTAAAGTTGATAAAAAAATTCATTTGAGTAGCAATTTGCAGCAATAAAAATTGGCTACGATTTTGTTGATATTTTTAGGTATGCTCTGCGCCATCTGCGCATTAGGACTGCACGCCACTGCGCTGGCCTGCATATATGAAGAGCTTAATTTTCAAGGAGTTACTATCTTCCAACGAAACAAGAAAATATATGAATTTTCCAGTGCCGTACAGTTTAATGTGCAGTAGGTGCAGAGCACACCTTCTCGAATACCTCAGGATAACCCATTAATATTTGTATATAGTTAGATATTTCAGATCATCCATTAAATGATTGATTATACTTCGAAATTTATAAAATAATCCAATAAATAATCATTTTATAACTTGTCCTACCATTTCCAAATTTTCTCTTACATTATCCGACTCCTTCCAGACCTTTCTACCGATTTTTTTCGACTTTCCCGTATTTTACAAAATATCGATAAGTAATAGCTGTATAATCTGTCTAGCCTTATAACAGACAGTTGGGTGTCTAATTGACGAGTTATTCAATTCTGTAAAATTTTGCCATTAGTTTCTAGTAATGGAGTGGAGATCCATCCGCAGAATTTATGTCTTTTGTTAAAATAGCCAAAAGCAATAAAAATTTGTGTTAAAATCTATAAAAAAGATAGTAATTTAGAGGCATAACTAGTCTCAACTCCACTACTTTTCCCGATTTCCTTCGATTTTTTCTGATCGGAATTTTCCTAGAAAATACCCTTTCCCACAATTTAAGAAATTTTTTTGACTTTTCCTGAATACTTCCCGCATTTAATTGAATTATCTGAATATCTTACAATGTCTCAACATGTTCTTGACCTGTGTCCTGATGTTTGTGGATTTGCCTACATTTCCCCAAGATTTTGTAAACTTTATCTTCTCTACCTTATCCCGATTTTTATCGACTTTCTAGGACTTACAAAAAATTACACGTATTTTTCCTAAATTTATCCAACTTTGCACCAGGTTTTCTGGACTCTAAAAATGTAAGGACTTATTATAAATCGTATATTTTGCAAAGGAGGTTGGAAAATAGCGGGAAGCTATCAAATTCATTTGACTGAAGACTATAGAAGCACAAAAGCCATTTTATTTTAACCAGTAGTTAAGCGTAAAGCTAAGCGTAAAGTTAAGCCTGCATAGGTTATCGTAAATAAAATTTCAATATGTTAAGATATAAACTAATTTCCTTAAAGCAGTATTCTAGTTCATTCACCTGTTTTCAATTTTATTTTTTGGGAAAGAATTTGGTAGAAA
>JANTOP010023016.1:0-12844 GCA_027564815.1 Symmerus nobilis | reverse complement strand
TCTACTCTGATGGGATTATGATTTTACAGGAAAAATGACAAAAGGTCATCGATCAAAATGGTACATATTTGGTTTAACAAAGTTCATTGGAAATAAAAAAATGTTTCGTTTGAATTTCGACAAAAAAAGGCTCAATACTTTTTCCCCCACCCAATATATTACCATATATGGACTTCATAACTTTGCAATTATGAATGGATGTTACTGTTGATTTTCATAGTGATCATACCCTAATACTTCTAGCTCTACTTTAATTTTCTGTTAATACTTGCTACCCTTTTTAAAATTAAACTATCAAATAAATAAATATCTATAGTAAAATAAAACAATTATAATTACCGGTTAGGTAAATCGTTGTGAATTAAATTTTAAAGATACCCTTGTCGATGTTCAATTTTTAACGATCACACATACTGCTTGGGGTGTGCGGTACTGGGGGGAATAACCACTATTGAATACATTTTCCTAACTGTTTTTGGGAACAAATTAACCCATCATTATATTTATACGGTGTAGATAAAGAATTTATTAAAATAATGTCATTTAAAAGCACACATGTTTAAAATTACGTGGTTGTAACAAGGGTGAGTGAGTAGGTATACATTATGTTCCACATTCATAATACTTATTAACAATTTTGAAATATTTAGATTTATATTCTTTAACAATTATAAATAGGTCATTGGGTTATTTTAATAATTCAGTACCGTTCGTTGACTTTTAAAATTGTCATTACATGAGGCTTATAATACTAACAGTTACACTATCTCTCACCGTTCTGACAAAATTACCTATATATTCAAGATGATTATTAAATATAATATTTCTCCGCAATACACAAATATAAAGTTCCATAAGTGACTGTTAAATACTTTGTGTTTAATTTGGTTCTTTCAAAGTTATTCTAAATTATCTCATCTCTAAGTTTCGTTTTACATCATAAATTAATTACGTTTTGTATTATAGAAAGAATCCATTAACCCATAGCAAAGCATAATATTCTCTATGAATTATTTTATTTTAGCTCTAGGGTCTGCCTTCTTATACGTTTAAGTTTATTTTAAGTATTTCTGTGTTAATTTTGTGATATAAATGCTTACAATATTGCATAACTTCATTACGATAATATTATGTGTAGTAGTGTTCTATTATATTGTAGTTATAATATCGTTTATTTATAATCCCAAGAATACGAACTTTATAAGAATAAGAATTTAATTCAGTAAACATTCAATGCATTTAATGAATAGGTAATTTCGAATCTTTTACAAAAATCTCAAAGCTACTCAAACGTTCGGCTGTGCACAGCAGACAATTTAATATTGTTGAAAAAAATTATTATAATTTTCGAATTATTCTAAGGAATTAACGTACATGTAACTCTACATAAAATAAAATCTTATCTCATATTCATTCATTCCCCCCATCCCTATTCCTCGGTAAGATTATTCTTGCAAAATTGATGCAAAAAGAAATACGGCAGTTTAATGATTATCAGAATAACTAAAACTATTTATATGAATTAAATATTGTGAAAAAAATAAGACTCGATATACATGAACTCAGCAGGGGTAAGCCAAGTAAATGAGATGAATATAAAAGAAAAAAAAAGATTTTTCAATATTAAATGGAAAATTCTCCCTTTTCGAATATTCAAATTGTAACAGAACTTCTTATTACATAAAATATACGTCTTGAGCGTATTGTCTAATACTTTACAAAGAAAACGTCAGAAAAATATCGTCACGTATCTGGTCGACTCATGGAATCAGACCGTTTTATTGGTTCAGTTTATATAATTATAGAAAAAATGTATATGGTTAATTACCATATTAATGGCTAATGGCATGATTAAAAAACCTATATAAATTGACCATAATCGTAACGATAATTATAACTTATAAAAAAAAACTGAACCATATCGACAAATAATAAGGAACGAAGAAGAAAATAAACAGAAGTTAAAAGGAAATTTAAAAATTGAAAGGAGATGGCAAAGCCAAGAATCTTTTAAATTCAGAGGATCTTGTTAAAAAGGACTACGATAACAGATTCAAATAAAAAGAAAAAAGAAATAAAATGTCCATATTTGAGAACACGATAATTTTCATGGTAAAGTTTTCCAAAAGTGTTTCAATGTTGTATTTTAATAAAATAAATGGACAGGTGATAGAGACGGGAAATAGTACACTATGAGCTTTAAAATTGTATAATCGCTGCATCCGACTTCCATCGCAATCAGAAACTATATAATTAATAAAATAAATAAACCTCCGGTAATAGGGATGAGAAATATTACAATTGAGTAATGTCTGCTCTGCACCCGCTTTCAATCTCAATTAGACATAATACCGATTTTCCCATGTAAGTTACATATAATTTTATCATATTTTCAGATATTATTTTCTTGCGAGTCTGCTAAGGACTGAATCAATGGAATCTGCATCATTTGTGGATATTGAATTTACTATGCGTTTACAAATATACGAGGACGGAAATGCATCGCTGGATAGTCGACTCCGCAAACGAAAGAAGTGTTACAAAGTAGTTCTGCAATCTAGAAATTTAAGTTCGAGAGAATATATTTCACTATACTGTACGTATCCTATAGCAATAGTCTACGATGAATTAGACATTAGGTTTGTGTCTGTGTAGAATACCTAAATCTAACTAGAAACTAAATCATGGAAATAACAGGACTACTAACGGGATACTCTAACTTGAAAAAACACCTCCATAAGATGAGTCTATCACAGGACAACGAGTGTAGAATGGAAAGGACGAGAAGAAACGGTTGAACATATCCTCTGCGAATGTGAAGCGTTGGAGTCAATAGGATTACGATACTTCGAGCAATACCACACGGAACCGACTGATATCGTTAAACTTTCACTAGGGAAAATCCTGCGCTTCATATCCAGCACAGGGCTGACTAGACTCAATTAATACACATCGGGATCCCACAATAAGCTTATTAAGGCCGCAGTGGTTCCAGGGCGATTATTACCACACCCACCAGTAACTCTAACTGTCTAACTCTATCTCACAAAACTACCGGAAACTTGAAAACAATTAAGTTCATTAATTGAGGAGTACAGATCAATGAATCGTCTGGAACATGATATAGAATGATTGATGTACTTTTAATGTATTTAATAAACCAACTGCATTCCGAATAATGCACTATAATTTGACTTCTCTACTGGAACGTGAATTGGTTTAATTTTAAATCATATTTTGACATTTCTCGCAAAGCACGATATAAGCTCTATAAGAATTGTCCTACGAGAGCGCTTTTGCAACAAGTGGCATGCAACTTTTTAGCTGTGCTGTTATATTGTTGGTAGATATTACCATAGATAAATGTAGTTACTGGAAGATGACCAATCTCATATAAGGAAAATGACGCCAAAAAAATGTGTATAACAATGGAAATGGATCCAAATCACTTATAAAATTATGGATCCGAATTATTTTACTCAGAAATAAAAATACACTACGTTTGGTTCTCTTCTTTTTGTTTCTATTCTCATTGATATTACTTTAAATGGACTTTCTAGCCCACGTGAAATGCTAAAAATTAAATCAAAGCATGAAAAGTTGTTGAAATATAACATTGGCATATTTTTATGTCTATATAATTGTCCTATTTTAGCGAAAATTTTTTTTAAAACCAGTATAAACTCACAGCATTAAATCGTTGCCATAAAAGCGGTTCCCGAGCAAAGATATGTGATGTGCAACTGCAATAATGCATTTATCTAGCAAATACTAGGTCTGTAACCTCAGAATTGCCGTTTGCTCATAGGTGGTGTTACGTGCAAACGGAACCATTTTCGAAAAAATTTCATATAAGGCTTTTGTATGTTTGACATCTGTCCACAATAATCAGTGCATATTAACATCAACAAGATAAAGCAAAGTAGTTTTTTTCTGTGGTAATCATGTCGAATTTTGTGCCGAAAAAAGGTGATGTGCGGGAAGTTATGCTTTACCACTTTAACTCCAAGAAATCTGCTACCGAATCGCATACAATTCTTGTGGAGACCTACGCTGACAATGCCCCGTCTGAAAGGACTTCCCGATATTGGTTCAGTCGGTTCAGCGAAGGCAATTTCTACTTGAGCGACCAGAAACCGGGAAAACCGGCCAAAAAAGTTTGAAGACCGAATTGCAAGCGCGTTTGGACGAGGACAACACCAATCGCAAGAAATGCTCGCCATGTAACTGGGCATTTCTCGCCTGGCCATTTCCAAGCACCTGCATGCAATGGAAAAGATTCAGAAGATCGGGAAATGGGTGCCTCACGAATTGGACGGAAGGCAGCAGGAACGACGTCGTATTCCTTGCTATATAAGGAGCAAAGGCCTTTTAATAGAAATAAATAGCTGATAAAGGGTGTGATATTTTTTTTGAAAAAAAGAATTTAGCGTGTTTTTTCTTTTTATGCTTGGAAAGTACTTTCCATTTATAGTTTAATAATGTAATTAGATTTTTACATTTCAATTACTTTTATATTTAAATTAAATTTCTAAACTTACTTGGGTACACTGGGAATCGAACCGATACCCGCATAGGACCGCGCCGACACCCGTATCTAGAGTAACGCACGTTAACCGCCTTACTATCTAATATAAGGCTAAATGAAGGCAATTATTAAAAAAATAAGGCTTACCACACCCTAAATAAGCTTTATATAATTCCATTGAAGCTCTATATTAATTTACATAATGTCAATCAAGGGTCTATCTAATTCAAAAAGACTTCAAATTCCGATATAGGGTAAATATAGGGTATTCCAATATCTATAAAAATATAAACTCCTATACAGGGTCGATATAAGGAAGAAGCCCTACATTAAATTATATAGTGTCAATATAGGGTCTATCAAATTCTGTAAGAATGAAAATTCAGATATAGGGTAAATATAGGGCATTTCAGAATTTGTAACAATATAAATTCCAATATAGGGCCGATATCAGGAAAAGCCTTATATAATGATCATATTGTGGGATATAGGGTATCAACAACGCTTAGAATTACAATATAGGGCTATTATAGGGTTGGAACCTCAGATAACCAATATAAGGCTCATATAGGGTCACTATATAGGGCTTAATGTTACTTGGGTTTCGAAATTTTTGAAGCATTTCGTTTGGCAAAATTTTAAATTTTGTTAAAGGATCATATTTGGATAGAAAATAGATTTTTAAACGTTAAAAATTAAATTCGAAACTTAAAGCTTTCGTTGCGCTTTTAATAGTTTGAATAAGCTTTCTGTCAAAATTCCATATTTCATTTAAACTTAATGAATCGCATAAAAATTCGATTCCACATTATCTAAAATAAGATTTTAATTTTAAGCTTTCAATGAGCTATCGTGGTTTTAAAATCTTCATTTTGCAAAAAATTTAAATTTCGTTAAAAGATCGTTGTTTGGATAGAAAATAGATTTTAAAAGAGCTTTTAAGTTATTGCAGAGCTTTTGAACGAAATGTTCAGTTTTGATATTTTTGTATTTTTCTACAACTAATTTAGAAGCCTCCTGCATTATTACATTTTTTTGGATCCGAAGAATTGTTGCCATGCCCGATATTAAAATATCTCGATACGAACCTTTACGAATTTTTGATTTTTCTTATAGAAAAATTTCAACTATTCCGAAATATTTAATTTTCGTATTTTTACCTAACTATTAAAGCAACTTTCTGCGTTTTTACATTTTTTGTCGGCACACAAATTCTGCACATCTTATGGAGACGTTGATCAGATGCCAATACTCCACTTTAATAATTTATTCCCGCATTTAAGCAGGGAGGGATTTGTGGGTTATCGTATTCACCAAAAAAGACTGCTTTAAAAATGAAAATACCACTGACTCGAACCGTTGGTTGGTTTGTTTTGACCCGCAGCCTAGAAAGGTTGCCGACCCTTTCTCTAGTTCAATATTCATTATACAAACTTCAATCTGAAGAATTGTTAAATAAATATAATATTCAGAAAATTAAGATCAGTTCAAAATTATCAACATTAAAATTGATATAAAAAATGGTAAACGAGTTATTCGATAAAAAGCGCAATTCGAGGGGAAGAGAAGTAAATGGTTAAAATTTCCTCAAAATTCAAAAGGCCACTTAAAGTAGCATTTTTCATACCTCAAAGGGTGTTTAAAAAGTTCTATTTATTATATAACTAACCTATACTATAATTTTGTAATCATATCTCGTTGCAAACAGTGTTTGGCTACGATATTCGACAAAGAAAATAATAAATGAAAAGGGAGAAAAGGAAATGGGAAATCATACTAAAAACATTATTCTTTTTTCCTCCATACTACTTCTCTCTTGTGTAGTACAAATTTACACATTCTTTTTTTCGATTCGTTGTTCGGAAACTATATGGCAGATGTGCTATCCACATAAGTCGCACAATTTACACAAGCCAGATCCTAAACAATACTTCACACAATTTTATTGTAGAAAAAAGGGATACGTAGCTGAACAAAAAAAAAAAAAAAATCAATAAAAAAAATCGTATTTCCATTTAACGAATATTTATCACAAAAGAAAATAAAAATTATGCAAACCGTGCAAGATTAACAAGAGAACAAAAATACAAAAAAAAGCCTAAAAGAGAAAATAAAAAATTAATTGTTTATTAATCAAAGAAGTTCCTCGTTGGTAACGAAAAAGAAAAATAAATGTTATAAAAGATGGTGATAAAAATAATGTACATAACGATATATAAGACAACCGATAAACGAAAAAAAAAAGAAAACTTTTTTCCCATTATAATCACAATCCACTTAAGAGCTAAAAGATGTGAAGACGTTCCATAAATGGATTGCTGACATTGCTATTTGGAGTTTTTCTTCAGCATTTTTTTTTCATTCCTTCTTATATTGCCTTCTTTATTTTATTATATTATATGGCTCATATTTATATTCATTATTCAGTTCCCCCGTTCAGTTCTCGATTTTATTTCTTTGGAATTACTTAATTCAATAAATAATAATATGGTAAAAAAAATTGGAAGAAAAACTATAATTGGATACATTAAATGAAGTATCTAAACGCCATATCTAATGGATGGAGGTATACAATTGTTCAGTTCTGTTCAATGGGAAATTGTATTGCCCATTGAATAATAGAGTACAATAATTATTGTATACAAAAATTACAGGAAGGAAAACTATCAGGAACTATAAAGGGTCACTTTATGAATTATAATTTGAATAACGAATGATTTCTAGGCTTTAATTACAGCTGGTAATTTACAGATCATTCCCAAGTATATATATAAACCGAAGAATAATCGATCGATCGTAAGAATTTCAAATTTCACGATTTCGATTAATTCAATATATTTTACCGAATCCAAACTACATTGGATGGTTTCATCAATAACAAAATTTCACTTTGTTTCAGTCAAAACAAGAACGACTACACTCAAAAAAGTGTTCAATTAAAACAATTCATTTTGATTTAAAAATAGCACGAAAATTGGAAACGCCCTTTTCGAATGTCATATTTGTAGCGTAACTTCGAATAATTTCATTTTAAATTGAACTGGTCACTTTTCTGAATTGGCTAGTCATTAAAAATATACTAACTAAACGAACAGGATATCAAAAGGGCGAAAACAAATTGCAAGAAAATAAAAAATATCGATATCTGCCGTACGTCCAGCAATGTCTTAAAAAGAGAGATCTGTCTGGAATAACCGGATGTTAAAAAAGCTGAATCAACCGAACCAAAAAAAAAAAAAAACCAAAATAAATTCTTCCGATTCAGTTCCCACAGATAATCATCATCTTTTTTCTTACTCCTCAAGGGAGCATTAGTCGTTCTTCTAGAAGAGGTTTGGTGGATAATCATGCTTTCATATGGTCTTCATGATCTATTCGTCTGGTGCTCACAAACATTGATCAATTAATTTTAATAATTAATATTGTGAAATATCCAATGTTCAAGAAATTTTCTGATTGCTTTTTAAATTGTCGTACCTATATTAATCCAATTTCTGAGAAATTAAATTTCTATGATGTTTCCAAATTTTTTAAAATTTTATATAACTGTCGAAATTTCATAAAATTTCCTAATTTTCCAAAAACCAAAAAAAAAATCCAAATTTAAACGAAAAAAAATCCCAACTTTTTTTTTTAATATCGCATTTTGGTGAGAAATTATGATCAACCAAGATTGATAAAATTTTGTAAAACCGTAACCAAACCGTAAGTTTGGTCCATTCAATTTGATGTCTTGGTATTTAATATTTCATGCGTTCAACGTCCTAGCGTATCAATAATTTCTATGTCAATTTTTGGAAAACTAAATTTTCGGGAAGATTTTCTTAAGTAATCGAAAAATTTAGTTACGTGGCAATAAACCAAAGGGTCCAATGTTAGTTTTGTGGAACAAACTTTTTTAATAAACCAATCCCCTGACTTTGGAGGTCTCGATATAATGAGTACATCAATAAAACGGATCCAAATAGGGGATAATCAGGGTGATCGATCATTGTCTTAACTCCGAACGGTCATCCCGAATTATGTGATTAAAATTCTATAAAAAATTCGCCTTGTAAAAATTACAATAAATTTGAACGATTTTTTGTTTGAATTTCTAAGTGAATTTCTTTTTTCAAAAATGATCTAATCTAATAGTGGCAAATCATTTTCAAGTAATTCTCGAATTATTTTTTTAAGGAAATAATCTTGAACAAAACATCGGTTTTGAAATTCATTTTATTTTGGCCAAAAAAATCGATCTTCCGATCTTCTGACACTCTTTTGGAAAAATTAAATTGCCGGGAAATTTTCTTAAGGAATCGGAGAGAATGATTATTAGAAATTAAGCCCAAGGCTTAACTAAGGAAACTGTAGAACAAACTTTCTAAAAAAAGCAACACTCTAATTTTAAGGAAATGGTGATTCCTCGAATTTTGCATGCAATTGTCCACATTTTTTTCGAACAGTTGTAAATTAAAGACTCTTTACCAAACCAATTTTCAGAGAAAGAAGCCTTGCAATTATTTTCAAGAACGGTTTAAAAATTAGAGATCAAAGAGAGATTAAAAAATATTATAAAGAGAAATTTCTGAAAAAAGTGAACTCTCGAATTATGTTTAACAACAAAACATTTTTAAAAAAAATTTAACTTTCTGGGGAAATATCTTTAATTCCCCGGTAAAATATAAAATCTTTAAATTTCGAACTGGAATTATTTAAAGGAATATGCGAAATAAAATTGGTTTTAAGTTTTGTCGATAAAGATTTGATAATATATGAGCCTTCTGCTCATTCGACAGCACGCCACTGGAGCTCAAAAAACTGTTCGAATTCGAATTAACATGAGAGTAGAACAAAGCAAATTAATTAGAAAGGCACTCTCATCCGCCCTGGGAGTTTTTATAGTCGATGTCGCGCCGAGTCAATTAAAAATACACTGCGCTGCGCAGATAAAAAGATGTATGAGTTTTTACTCGCTTCGAACTCGCCATCGCCTAAAAAATCCCAGGGCTGAATTAATAAATTTAGTCAAAATCAGCAGACAATCGGAAAAATTAATAAAAAAAAAAAACAAATTAAAGTAATATAATTAAAAAAATAAGTAAATTTTATAAAAATTGAATAACCTTAACATAATCGAAAAATCATTGTAGTTCAAGCAATGTGACACCAAATATAAAATCATTTATAAAATCTTCGAATTTTCATGAAATTATGCCATTTCCCGGATGCTTGACTATTTCCGGATATTTCTAGAATATAAACTCATCTGAAAATTTGGAAATTTTATAAAATGCCTCGAATTTGAGGAAATTTATAGAATTTACTCCTAGGATGCACTACGAAAATATCTACGACTTTTCATGATAGGGATATTTTGAAATGCATGCAGAAATGGAAGCAGAAGTGCATGTACATTAATTGAATTTAAATTATACGTAATGTTGGTCGAAGATGTCACAAATTATTGTAAAAACAAATGTAAGCTTAAATGTATGCAGCAATTTGAAAAAGTCATGGGATATTAATTTACCCCGGTTGTGTACGCTAGAGTTAATTAAATATTCTGCTAACCATGCAATTTTCAGATTTACACGAAATTTAACGCATTTATAAAGTTTTCCGATTTTTATAACCAATCATTCTAATTTTCATGAAATACCCTGGCTATTGCATTTAAGAGGAAATGATCTGATTTTTGTCAAATTTTTGATGAATGATTTTTTGAAAGCTCTTTCAAGAATAGAAATACTCCTAATAATAATCAAACCTGATATAACTAGAAATTTTGGTTCTAGGGAAAAATGATTTAATTGAATGAAATCCTTTGGTAATTTAAAAAGCTGGCAAGCCTAATTCCATCCCAATTTGCCCAAAAAATTGATATATAATTCATTAAATCTCGTAACTCGAAGGATTTAATATCTTAATAGCGATTAAATTTATTTAAAAATATATCCCAAAGCGAAACACCATAATCTCAAATGTAAACACTGGCTGTTAATAAATGGTAAGTAAAACCACTACATAAGGGGTAATGTAATATTCGTTTAAAATTTCTTTCCAAATCCTATGAAAGATATTATTCTCTTTTATATTGTTAGTCTTATAAAATTATTCATAAATAATAATATCCATGTAACTTGTATTATAATCGAAATACCATTTTCACAGATATAAAAAACGAAAATAAAGATGTAAATCGATTTAGGCACTTTTGTTAAGAGATTTGATATGAAGTACACGAAGATATTTTATTGTATATGGTATACCCTCCACCAACTAAATTGCATCGTATCAGAAAAACGAAATGTTATTATATCGATGACAATCTAATCAATCAATTTCATGAATGTTTAGTAACTATAATAAAAAGAAATAAGCGGAGAAAGAAAAATTATTAAAGATGTTTGAAGTAAATTATTATACTACTTAATTGGATTAAGATGAAAGAAGTTGATTGTTAAATAGGAAATATTTACGGTAAATAAAATATTTATAGTTATTAATGTAAATGTAATATTCCGTCAGCAAAAATAAATGAAATGAAGCAACCATTTTAGAGAATATTACTTACATGCCATGAATAATTTCTGAATTTATAAAATTAATAATTCAAAGCGGCATGAAGAATAAGTAATAAACCTAATAACATATGAGTATGAGTAGATGTATCGTTAGGGTAAAAAGGGTCAATTAAAATCTCATGATCCTAAAAACGTAATTTGCATTAATATTAACCCTATAATACCGGCAAAATATCGACATACTTTCGACATGTACTCGCACTTCTAATCTTTCACCACCTATACGTTATATTGCTAAGAAAATAATAAGTCACTTATGATGTATATTGAATTAAATTAAAATTCCCATTTACCCAACCAACCATACCATTCATTTTGAAAGTTTCGAAAACTTATAAAATTTTAGGAATATTTAGTTGTTGAACAAGAAAGAGGTATATTTCTTTTCGGTATCTTCTGTAAAAACATAGTTTTGTAAGGCACTTCAAACTTAAACATTAATTTTTATTCAACGAATATACATATAATAATAATAGATTGTTAAAGTTCCTAAGATTTCAAATTTCTACAATCTACATATTACATACTTGAGCCCGTACTTACATTATTCTGTAATTGACGTACAAAGATAGAATATGGAAAAATAGGGTAAAGTCGGGGGATATGCTACACTTTCCTTGTTTTTCGAATAACGCCAAAAATAATACAGCCCTTGTCGAGAAAAACAAGGAAAAGAAAAATTTTGTTCAAAAATAATTCATTATCATTAACAAGCGACTAATATACCGAAGCGATTTGGTATTAAAAAAATGATTATTATCCTCAGTTGAAAAAACCGCTCTCTAGTAATGGTGACACGGCACATCAATTTTTCAAATTTCAAAGTATTTTGAATTATGAGATCGTCTTCTAAGGGAATTATTACATGCTTTTTCTAACTCATGTGATGAATAGCTTACCATTCCCATTTCCTTCTTGGCTGGACTTTTATCTGGTCTGCCATTTTACGCTTCTGTGTCTTTTTCCTCGCACATCAATATTCTCTACAGTAGTCAAAGCATGAGATTTTTGCGCCCCACATTTTGACGTCGAAGACTGGGAGTTAATGGAATTGGTGATACTATTTAGTGAAGAATTCCTATGAAATTTAAATTTAGCATTTTAGTTTTGGAAGCCAATAATTGATGTGCCATATGAAATTCTCATTTTAGGCAGAACGATTTCATTTTTATGTTGGCATCTGATGCTGGAGATAAATTTTCCACTTTAGATGGGACCGCTATTGGACTAATTCTTTACGTGTATTCTTTATCGACTTCTATAAATGCAGATTCCAGAATACTCATAGGCTTAAGGTAGTAGTCTGGTAAATTGCACCTTATTTTACGTCTTCCTCGGGGATTTTTTTTTATGGGCAAATAAAATCCAATGGTTTTGTGTTTATGGTATGTTATAATTGACATCTAAGAGATATAAAAAACATTTTTTTTTACTTCATTTTACTACGCTTTATTATTATAATTATTGGTCAAAGTAGACGCCTAAAACAAAAGGCACGTGGCTGGCCCGGGTGATTTCGGCATTTGAGGACATCTGAAATAAAAAAATCGAATTGATTATTAATCTGTAGAGTTGTCGTTCTGGTCGGAACTAGAATTATTAAATTTTATCAGAAAATAACAAAATGGTGGACTTCGAAAAAAAAGTAATTTTTTTCAGCCACAAATGTTGGGCTGTAAAATGGAAAGTTAGGGATGGAAAAAAAAGATCCTAGTCCCGGCCAGAACTACTGATGTGTAGAATAGCG
>JANTOP010023005.1:0-12845 GCA_027564815.1 Symmerus nobilis | reverse complement strand
TTTTTTTTTTTCAACTGCCATAATTGATAGGATAATATGAATAATTATTTTTGATATTTAGATAGCTATCAAAAATTGTAATTTAAAATATATTCGTTACTTTAATAAAGATTAATTTATTAACCTAAATAAAGCATACTTTTATTGTTTATAATGCTTTCGATTATAAGTACATTCCCGCACACTTATAGTAGATAGTTATTTTTATTGAACTAAAAAAATGTTTCCTAGAAATAATATACATGGCAAAACAACGTTTGCCGGGTCAGCTAGTATTATATAATAAGTAAAATATAATTCTTAGATTCCGATTGCAGGAATCCTACTTAATAACATTAGGCTACATTCGCCTTATTTCTTGCCATAAAATAATAAAACCATTTTTTATTTAAAATTTTGATGCGAAAAAACTTGATGCGAAACCCATTACTAATTTTAATTAACAAATTTTGAAGGAGAAATTATAAAATAAAATTGTAATTCGCTAATTTCGTAGGATTAGGAAGTTAAAGAAACTAGAAATAATAAGCGAAAAAAATGTAATTCGAATGTATCAGTTGGATATATTATTATTTAATTTAATTATAATAATAATTTAAATAATAATAAAATTAATTGGTTTAAAAATTATTTCATTATTTCAAATGTTAGACCAATAAATTAATTAAAATATGAAATCGGTCAATTAATTAAATTATTGAACGTTGAAATTTATTAAGAAGATGCAATTTAAAATTCTAAAGATTTTAAGGAATTTATAAAGTTATCAATACTGAATAGATTTCGTTATCCATAGTTTAAGTATGCAATTAATTAATATATTATTTATTTTAAGCAAATAGATCAATCCCAATGTAAAGGACTTACAAATAATTTAGCAACATTCTCCCATCTTAATTTATCTTTAAATCCTATTTCTCTATATTTTCTTATTTTTATAAAATTTTTAATTAACTATTATTAAATTATAATTATTATTACAATTAAGTTATATGTCTACGGAAAACATTATCTTTTTTAGAATATAACAAAGCGATGGGAACCAAATGATTTACATTTATGTTATTACTTAAATTTACAGCTTAGCATTTCGATTCTCATCGATTGGTCTATATTGTAAGATGAACTCACTAACTGACTCTTTAAAATATTCCGGATCGGTTAGATGTAAATGATGACATTTATCGGTCTGCAAAAATTTGAAAGTACTTCGCTTCCGTAGTACAGCTACAGCCTCCATTAAATTACCCTCGTCTATTGGAAAGCGTGTATTTAATGCCCTTATGAAAAATACGGGCGCTATAATTGTATTCGCTAATTCAATTGCAACTTCTTGACTCGCTACATTTATATTAAGGAATTTAAGCCGTTGATCACGTGAAAAATACCATTGATTTGGGTACCGTGTGGACGGTTTGATACCACGCTGTAAGAGGTATGGTGCCGCTTCTCTAGTAACGGGATAATTAGCATTCATTATCTTTTTCAGTAGATCTTTATAGTCGTATGCAGGCGGTTCACTACCATTTCCACTTCTTTGATCGGTAATCGCTGACTGTTCAATGTTTATTCTTAACCTCTCTACGATATCATGCTCATCAAGCACTAATGGTTTCAGACCATCGAAAGCAATTATCATATCACATCGTTCCGGGAAAGTTCCGGCATATAAAAAACTGACTATTCCTCCTAACGAATGGCCTAGAAGTGATACTTTGTCCCATTGGAAATATTCTACAATTAAATGTGTGAAATGAAAAAAATCTAATATATTGTAAACCATTCCAGGGGGTATATGAGATGATAAACCATGACCCGGTAAATCGATTGCTAAGTAACCAACATGTCTGGGTAGTAATGGGATTAACCGATCAAATGATCCCGCGTTATCTTCCACTCCATGAAGTACTAATATTGGTCGACAATCACGACGGCCCCACCATTTTCCAGCCACATAACCCCATGGTACTGGTATACTTATTTCCTTAATCTAAAATTATCGTCAAATATTAACGAAATTTTTGATTAGTGCTTAGTGCTTACCTCTATATTTGACTTTTTCTGGTCGATTTCCGTTACGAGCTCTGTTGGTAAATCCATCGTTTTGGTAAATTTAATCGAGATTTCGTACTAATTATTGCCAAAACGAGAACATCTATTCGTACAAATACACAGTACGAATTTTTTAATTTTATATTTGGATTTAATGTCTCAAATAAAAAATTGCGGAAAATTCGCAAACAATTTTATTTGAGGCATTAAATCATAAAATAATCAAACGACTATGACGAACAAAGTTCAAGAACACAAATTATCTTTTACCGAAAATTATTACCGTCGGTTAATAAGAGAACTCCACCAACTACAATATTGCATAATTTGAGATAAGTATTAAAATATTGCCAAATTTTTGTATGGTCACTAGGGCGGATGATTTTTGAATGAAAAAAAATTTCTGTTCTCGGATTAAAAGTGAACACCTCTAAAAAGTTGCGGGTAGATGTGGGAACTATTAGCTCCATATAAGCCTATGAATTAATTCTTCATCTTCCTTTGCCGGTTCGCACTTTTATCATTGATGGTCAAAATTGTGCAGGGCAAGAAGATACGAAATTACCGATAATTATAGTAATAGTAAAAGTCTTATAAAACATAGCTACCCACTTTACCGAAAACCGCTTTGGAATATCTAGTTCTGGAATATCTGGAAAAAAGTTTAAACAAAATCCGAAAAATAACGTTTTTTTTTTATTTGGTAACAGACTTAATTTGAAGTATAATAGTCTAATTGTTTCTAGTCTTTCAGGGTCGCAATGTGGAGACCTTGAAGTCAAATGTTTATTCAAATATAAGGCACAGCTTTAAAATCGAGATAATTTTTTTGATATTGATAGACTTGTAGTTAAAACTCCTTCCCGGAAACCTATTTCTCCCAAAGTACTAATATCTGGATATAACCTGAAATGATTACCAAAGAACTTATTGTTCGATTGGTTTTAAAATGAATCCTGAATTCGTATCCGTTCCGGAGTATATGACAAAAGTAGGGGAAGGTGACTTCAATTTAGGTGCTACTTCTACCGCCATTACTCGCCAATTATCTATTAATCCGTATATGTCCGTATTAATCGGCTCCGATGGAGACACAAATGTGGGACGAGTCGTTGGTTCTGGAATGTTTTTGTATACAAATGCTTACTTCAATCGATGGGGGCAAGGAAATTCTTGGGGGAGGCGAGGGGGGGGGGACGAACGAATAATAGCCACAAACATTTCATATATTTATTTAATTTTGGTAAAAAAAAGCTCTATTCTCAATATGTATTCAAAGTCTTGGAAGGAGCACAGCCCCCTCTTCCCCCTCCCCAATTGGCGCCTCTGCTATGATGTCGCAGAGATTTGCTTCCTTTCCATCTCTGTGGCAACAAGCAAGAACGGCTTAAGTCGAATTTTGCAATTTTTCAGGAGAGCGATTTAAAGTTTTATAAATTTATTCAAATACATGAACTTACGCGGTTATGCATTTATTCAAATAGCTATATTTTGGCCAAATTAAAGAATTCGGACGAGAATTTTTGTGGGTATACGTAATCGTATATGGGGAATACCATGGTGCTGAAAACTCAATTTTGTCTTAAGTGCACTAAGCCGTTATTGCTTGTGTCCACAGATCTGATATGGAATTAAATAATTATTAACGAATGTCGCAGTTCAAAGTTATTCACAATCGTAGACGTATTGCAAATGAAAAGCTTTGAACGAAGCTTTGAACAACAATGAGAAATTAGTGTGACAGTTCTTATCTTCTCCATATAGAACCTCAGAGAACAGCCATACTCAAAATTTATAGTGACATATCCATTCTCCAGAACTGAAGTGGTGGTACCAGAGAATTTTGAACTTTGGTCCTTCGTATTGAATGCCCAAATTTCGTACAATTCTTGACAAAAAGTCAGTTCATTGGTATACTTGTAACGGTAATGGAACACAGAATATCATCCAATCTTGAGGTAAGCTGGATCCATATAACATTCAAAATATGTATAAGACTTCTGGTAATGATGACTTTAATTTCAGTTTCAGGAAGTGATTATACCAGTACCATGGGGTTATGTGGCTGGAAAATGGTGGGGTCGTCGTGATTGTCGGCCAGTACTATCAATTCATGGTTGGCAAGATAATGCTGGATCATTTGATCGGTTAATACCATTGCTACCAAAGCATATCGGCTACTTAGCAATCGATTTACCGGGCCATGGTTTATCATCCCATCTACCGCCTGGCATGCTTTACAGCATCTTACATTTCACTTATGCCATACATTTGATTGTGAACTATTTTAAATGGGACAAAGTATCATTTCTAAGCCATTCCATGGGAGGAATAATCAGTTGCATATATACTGGAATATGTCCAGAACGATGTGATATGTTAATTTCATTCGAGGGCCTGAAACCAGTAGTTTTTGAAAGGGATGTCGTCGTTGCACAGTTAAGAAGTAGTACTGAAGGAGCAGCGAAAGCCGATCAACAAAAACAAAATGGTACTGAACCACCTGCATACGATTATGAAACTTTACTGGATAAGATAATGGATAGTACGGATAATTTATTCAGTAGAGAAACAGCGCCATATCTCTTACAGCGCGGTATCAAACCCTCCACATTGTACGCAAATCGATGGTATTTCTCACGTGATCAACGATTAAAATTTATGAATAAAAGTTCAATGAGCCAAGAAGTCGCAATTGAATTAGTGAAAGCAATTAAAGTCCCCGTATTTTATTTAATGGCAAAATATCTGTATTTTTCAAATGATGAGGGTAATTTACGGGAGGCTTTGACTATTTTACGAAGGCGAAATACATTCCAACTTCTGCAGACTGATAAATCTCATCATTTACACTTAACCGATCCCGAATATGTTAAGGAATCGGTTAGTGAGTTCATCTTAAAATGTAGACCAGTTGATGAGAATCAAATATCGAAGTTATGAAATTAAATAATTAAATATATGTTAATAAATTATTAAAGTGTTCCTTTTTTATTTAGATACAAACGCAATTTCATTTCAATTTAGTTTATTTATATTTCCCAAAATTTTCCCCCAATATTTCGCACATTTCTATAATTTATCGCTCCCATTTTATACCATTTTTTTGCACCTACAATTTTTAAATCAGTGCTATCCATTACTGATTTTGTCATTTCCGAAATTTTGTCAACCGAATATTTTCCGAAACAAATTGTTCAAGTTGATCGAAAAACTATTGTATGACAGGTGTGGCCCTAACTTTGCCCAGAGAAGAAGATTGACGACCTGAACTAATATACGGAAGATCACTTTCCTTTAAAGTTTAAACCCTCTGTCTTAACCCACTCTGCAAGAATATAGTATATCCTCATACGATGCAATAATAGAATATCCTTTAGGGATCCGGCCCAAATAAAACTTTCATCGGATAGAGAAGGAATGGATCTTTAGATGCCTGGAAATAATTGATCTAGATATCTTGTTCCGTTCCGGAAATTCTAATTTCGAAAATTGACGGTAAACTTCCCAAAATGCTTGCGGAAAACAAAAGATCAATCTCGGAAAATAGCATAAAACAAATCTTAAGGAACCACTGGACATGGGCACCATGGCAATTAGGATTCCTTATTTCGTGAAAAGTTCGTTATTTCTAAATATGGAACATGGAAAGGTATAATTTTGAATGATTAATTTCAATTAGTTAATTCTTAAATATTTTTAATATCATTTGTTACATATTATATTTCAGATAATTCTTATTAAACCTTTGATTCATCGTTACTTAACGGTCTATGTTGATTAATGAACCTGGAGAGTTGACTGCTAATTACCGTTGGATCGGTCAAATGAAAATGATGAGTGGAATCAATTTCTAGAAATTCGAATTTCGGATTATGTTCTCTTAAAACCTCAATAATTTCATCAACATATTTTTTATCTTCGTAGTATGGAGACTTAAGTGCTTTTGCTAGCATGTAAGGGGCGGTAATTCGCTTCGCCATTTCTATCGATACTTGTTGATCCTGACGATAGAAATGTAATACATTCAATCGACAATCTCGATTAAAATAGAATTTATTTGGATCTCTAACCGATCGATTTAAACCTCTTTGAAGTAGAATCTTAGCTGCATCTGGTGTTAGCGAACCATTCGTTCCCTTACAGTGCCGTTCGACGGCTGTTTCATATTCATAGATTGGTGGTTCGGTTTCATGAGTATTTCTTTCATCAAATAAAAGGAAATTATCGATGCCCTCGATCAAACCCTTTAGGGTTTCCTCCGCATTCCAAATATATGGTTTAAGGCCATCCAATCCAATTATGAAATCACATTCATTTGGAAAAGAAGATCCGTAAAAGAATGCTATCATAGCGCCCAATGAATGGGATAGAATTGACATTTTCTTCCATTCATATTTCTTCTGAAGCAATCGGACGACTATAAGAAAATCTATCGGACTGTATCGTAGTCCGGTTGGTATTCGGGACGATAAACCATGACCGGGAAAATCAACAGCTAAATAGCTCAAGTGAGATGGTAGCAGTGGGATTAGATTATCAAATGAACCAGCATTATCTTGCCATCCGTGTAATGCTAGTACAGGTCGGATGGTTTTTGGGCCCCACCATTTAGCTGCTATATGACCCCATGGTACCTCTATTCGAATCTCTTCGACTGCCTAAAATGATTTAAAAAATAAGGGTTGTTGGTTTAGAATTGGTTGATGATTTAGAATTATGCGAGAAATAATTAGTAGAGCTTACAACTTACAATGTCCGTTTTTGTTGCTGATTGCTTTACGCTAGAATAATGTAGTCGACTTCTAGAGAACTGATTATGTTGGATGAGATTTTTTAATTTATTTGTAGTTAAGATATTCTTAAAGATATTCATATTATGCTAGAACTGTAATGAAAATAAACGGGAATAGTAATTTTAATTAATTTAGATGCATAAGTAAAGAGGCATGACCTAATCTACCAAATACACTTGTGGGGTGTTCAGATTTTGAGCACATTTCGTTATGAGTAACGACCCGTAAATCTCACCTGGACAATGAATAGGCTTACTGAAAAATATTCGAAAATTTGGACGAGAGTTTTGAACTTTGCTCTTTATTTTTAATTTAAGTAAAACTAGATAAAATTACCTTTGTCTTCCTATTAAAACTATTATATTGAGTAATGTCTTAGATTCTTTTTATCGTGATCGTATCACCACATATTCAGTATATCGATTGGATGTATAGCGCTATAGTATAGAGTTTTTTTTTTAACCAGGGTTGCTCAGCGCCTAGCACAAAGGGTATTTTTTACATCCCAATTAAAATTTGCAGGGGAATTTTAATTTAAAATAAACCGGAAGAAGATGATAAAAATAGGTCGTCAAATAATTTTAATTTTCATTTCCGAATTTGAAGAACAATATGAAACCAAAATAACATGTAATAAACCTCTGATATCAGCTCATTTACAAGCTTTTATTTTCCTATTTGTAACCTTGAACAATTTAAAATTAATAATTTAATAAATAAAATGAAGAAAAATATAAAAATAGGTTGTAAAATTATTTTGATTGCTTTTTCATTTTATTTTTATAATATGACGAACAATGGCAAAGAAAAATAAGAATTAATTAATTAATAAAAAATGAAGAAAATTACTTAAACAAAAATTACTTTTAAATATTTTTTTATACCCGCTACGTAATTTTATTTGTGCAACCATGCTCCAAACACTACTTTAGAATTTTGCGGGAGTTTACTGCAAAAGCAGGCATTCTATGTTTCCTCAAATATATTATATAATTCATTTTACAGAAAGGAAAGCATTTGAATTCGTCAATCTTTATTGCGAATGAAAGAATGTGAGGATGGTTTGCAAGAGTTTAATAAAATATTGTGAACAATATTTTAATATTAATAAGGATTTTTTTCACAAATCCATAATTAAAAATTTTATATTTCCGAATGATATACGATTCGCTAAGGTCGTTATTAAAAACCATTAATTTATATATCCCAAAATTATTCCCGAACATTTCCAACTGTTCTAAAATGTATCACTGCAATTCTTTTGCATCTACTATTTCTAAATTAGTACTAGCCATTCCTAATTTGTTCCCGACTATTTCCGAAATTTTGTCGATCGTACCCGTACAATATAATTAATTTACTCATTATACTCATCCGGTGTATTACTATTAGAATAAAAATTCAAATATTTCTCTTTAAATAATATCGGTGAAATTAGTTGAAATTTTCAAAATTCTAATATTTAAGGTAGTCACCAAATGGTTTGGCACTATTTTGGTGAAATTCTGCGAAACGGATCTAACCGTTTTAGAATTTCTAATTTAGATGTCCCAAATCTCTAATTCTATTTATAGGAAAACTGTCTTTTTTTTATAACATAGATACCCTAGACCCTGGCAATAGAAGAATATTAGAGGGCATTTTATTGCCTCTCATGGCCGGAGGTTAATCCCATGGAAATGGTAAAGTAAAATTGATATAGATTTGCTGAAAATATTGAAATAATATTTTAAAAATCAGTACATTTAAATGTAGAATTAATTTTATGAAATCGCCAGATTATAGACAATTTCCAAAAATTAGTAATTTAAAGAAAAATGCGAGAATTAATTCAATAAAAATGAAACAATTTCATGAAATCATGGAAATAAGAAAACTCATTGAAAATCTGAGTATTTAAGAAATTATAGACATTTTCTTTTCAATTTGAATATTCAAGAAAATCGAAAAATTTCGAGAAAAAATGTTCGGTTTTTTTCTGGTTTATTTTGTAAATTTTCTGAAAATTAAATTCACGTGAATTAAATAGTTTTATCGAGTGAAATTGGATAATCAATTGGAAATCAGAAAATATTACATTTAATCTCACGTTTTATCCATTTATTTCGTTTATATCAATTTATCATGAATCTGATCGTAATTTTCAACTGAATTTAGGGTACTCGATAATTTCTTAAGGAAAGTTGACAATTGACAATTATTCAGGATATAAATTTCAGGTTTGGCGAAGTAAATTTTTAGTGAGCAAACAGTGTAACTTAATATACTAATTTTAATCTAGTGGAAATTAAGTATCATTAAGTAATTATATGTTAATAATTCAAATTAAGATTTTAGCTTTTATATTAAATTTATATTAAAATATTAAATGATATTTACCGAAGATATGGGCAAATAATATATTGCTACAAGTTACTACTACCTAATATTAATTATCATATAATTAAATTTAAATGCTTTTAGCTACAAATAAATCAAAGCTTACTACCCTGCTTAATTCTATTCATTAAAATAAAATCACAAATAGCCCCACTAATAACTTCGGGGTTCGTTAAGTGGATATGATGTCCATGTGCTTCCTGTCTATTCAATTGGATAAATGTAAAGTTCTTATGTTCCTTGAACTGGTTTAAAGCTTTAGTATACCCCAAATCAGTTTCCAGATACTTCCAATCAATAGCTCGGAAATATAAATAATCCGCTTGTATTGTGTCTACTAATTTTGATAGTAGCTCATAAGTATAATAATCGCCTGGAGCTCGATATTTAAATCGGCGATCTAATGAAAAATACCATAGATTCGGATTTTCGGGTGTCGCCTTAATTGCTCGGTATAGAAGAAATGGTGCTGTTTCTTCGGTAACGGGAAGTCTAGCTTTATTACATATCCTATCAATTAATCCACTGTAATCATAAATCGGTGGAAGCGTTCCGTGCCGCTTTTGTTCTTCGTACAAAGTCATCCCCATAATATGTTTTCTTAAAGTATGTTCATGTATGTCTGGCGTAACTGCCCAAGGTAGTAGAGAATCTAGCGCTACAACCATATCACAGCGTTTATAAAATAGGGCAGCGTATATAAATGATAAAGTCGCTCCGTATGAATGGGAAATAAATGAGACTTTATCCCATTTATAATAGATTTCTATCAATCGGATGGCATATATAAATGACATTATATTGTACATCATTCCATCTGGATATTGAGATGATAGTCCATGGCCTGGTAAATCAATTGCTAAGTAGCTGAATTGCCGTGGTAGTAACGGTATTAATGTTTCAAATGTTCCACAATTGTCTTGGAAACCATGGATTAGTAGGATGGGACGAATGGTTCGATTGCCCCACCATTTACCGGCTATGTGACCCCAAGGTACGGGGATTCTAACTTCTTCCACCTTAAAAAGTTTAATTTTAAATATTAAATTATTAAAATTATTTTATTGGATACCTGAATGCCATGCGATTCTTCATGCTTTCTTAACACTTCAGTAAGAGCTTCTGGTAACTTCTCCATTATTCGTTAAGATCGGTTTAAATATAATGTTACCTAAAAAATATACAATCCGAAGTTATTTAGAGGTTTGCTGGTTTTAAGAGTTTCTAAGAAATATGCTTCAGAACGGGGAAAATTTAATGACACAGAATTGTTTCAAAATGAATAAGGAAGAAGAAATTAATTTCTCAAAATTTTGAATCAAACAATTCCCAAATTCCGCGGAATGCAATTATTAAATTGTCACTTTAAAAAATTCAATTTCGATTTATGACGGGATGACTTTCTCGAGCTAATAACAAAACATCATGAGGTGTTATTTGTGATGTTATATTCTTAATATTACGTCAAAATTAGGGCAATAAGAAGGGAATATCCAAATTAAATTTTTATCTAATAGAGATAGAATGGAACTTTAGATACCTAGAAATAATTGATCCAAATTAATTCCGAAAATTGACGAATCATTATTTTGGTTGACTTCCAAAAATTCTCCTGGAAAATAGAGAAAAGTTCCTTATTTCTAAATATGAAGTATGGAAGGGTATTGAATGATTAATTACGAACAGTTAATTCTAAAATTATTTTAATATCATTTGTTACATTTTTATTACAGATAATTCTTATTAAATCTTTGATTCATCGCTACTTAACGGTCTATGTTGATTAATGAACCTGGAGAGTTGACTGCTAATTACCGTTGGATCGGTTAAATGAAAATGATGAGTGGAATCGGTTTGTAGAAATTCAAATTTCGGATTATGTTCTCTTAAAACCTCAATAATTTCATCAAAATATTTTTTATCTTCGTAGTATGGAGATTTGAGTGCTTTTACGAACATGTAAGGGGCGGTAATCCGCTTCGCCATTTCTATCGATACTTGTTGATCCTGTCGATAGAAATGTAATGCATTCAATCGATAATCTCGACTAAAATAGAATTTATTTGGATCTTTAACCGATCGATTTAAACCTCTTTGAAGTAGAATCTTAGCCGCATCTGGTGTTACCGAACCATCCGTTCCTTTGCAGTACCGTTCAACAGCCGTTTCATATTCATAGATTGGTGGTTCGGTTTCATGAGTATTTCTTTCATCGAATACAAGGAATTTATCGACGCCCTCGATTAGACTCTTGACGGTTTTCTCCGAATCCCTAATATGTGGTTTAAGGGCATCCAATCCAATTATAAAATCACATTCATTTGGAAAACAAGAACCGTAGAGGAATGTTATCAAAGCGCCCATTGAATGAGCTAGAATGGACATTTTCTTCCATTGATATTTTTTCTGAAGTAATCGGACGATTATAAGAAAATCCATCGAACTGTATAGTAGTCCGTTTGGAATTCGGGACGATAAACCGTGACCGGGTAAATCAATAGCTAAATAGCTTAAGTGGGTAGGTAGCAATGGAATTAGGTTATCAAATGAACCAGCATTATCTTGCCATCCGTGTAACGCTAGTACAGGTCGTACGGTTTTTGGGCCCCACCATTTAGCTGCTATATGACCCCATGGTACCTCTATTCGAATCTCTTCGACAGCCTAAAAGAAGTAGAAATAGAACGATTGTTCGGATGATTTAGAATTGTGCGGGAAATATTTAGTTTACAACTTACAACGTCGGTTCTTGTTGCTGATTGCATTACGGTAGAATAATGTAGTCGACTTCTAGAGAACTGATTATGTTGGATGAGATTTTTTAGTTTATTTGTAATTAAGATATTCTTAATTGAATTCATATTATGCCAGAACTGGAATGAAAATAAGCGGGAATAGTAATTTTGAATAATTTTAATGTATAAGTAAGAAAGGAGTAATGACCTAATCTAGCTAATACACTTGTGCTTGTGATTTAGAGCAGGGTTATTATGAGTCAGGATCCGTAAATCTCACCTGACAAAAAACTTAGTAAATAATATGCGAAAATGTGGTCCAGAGTTTTGAACTTTGATCTTTAATTTTAATGCAAGTAAAACTAGATAAAATTACCTCTTAATATTTGTATTTATTTGACTTCGTATTAAAACTATATTAACGATTTGATTCTTTTTATCAACTTAATGACTTAACAATATTTTCTTAAGTTAATAAATTTTGTTATCTACGATACAACGAGTGACGAGTGGAGTTGTAAATTTGGCTAGTTAGACTTTCTTAATAATATCGCTAATACAAAAATTATGAATTGAAGAAACTTGGATGTGTATAGGCATACTTAAAGTGTCATATTCGAACCTATTATCACTGACATTCGTACCTTTGAGCTACCATATTATGAACGACCCGTTCATATTTCGTATCTAACCTACTTAAATCGATGTTGATATTGTAGAAAAATCAATCTGCTTGATAATTTAATTTGTAAAAATTATAGAATTTTTTAATTTTTATATATAAGTTACATACCAATTAAGTACTTTTACAGTCAGAAACATTCAGTTGTATACGGCTATCTTTTTTTAACAAAATTATATGTGCATCAGCGACAGCGAAGTT
>JANTOP010023004.1:0-28173 GCA_027564815.1 Symmerus nobilis | reverse complement strand
CCTCCCCTCCAAGACTTTGAATATATATCGAAAATAAAGCTTTTTTTTACCAAAATTAAATAAATATATGAAATATCTGTGTCTATTATTCGCTCGCCCCCCGCAAGGATTGTTTTGTTTTGCAAGGATTTCTTGAATTGGCGCCACTGTACGATTGCGGACTGTGATCTTGATATGAATTAAAAATTGTTTGGGTTAATTATTTGACCCTTTTTGTTGATCGATTTCATTTATTTTAGAATTTTGATTTTTGAATGCAGTAGTATTATAAAATAGTAATTATTTTTCTATGTCAAGAAATTTATAAGTAACTGTGGTTGAATTTTCGGCAGAATACATGTATTACATTTTGTAGATTTTGTAAAATATTATATCAACCATGCAATTAAAAACATAAGAATTTCAAATAATAATTAAATTAAATCGTAAACAGTAGGTAATATATATTAACTATAAATAAATGTAGCATCATTCTTCAGAGTTCGCGTAATAGAATCAAGTAACCTATACTTATTGTTAGTAAAAGTGCGGGGACGGGAATTTAGCGCTTTCTATAAAATTCAAGTGAAATATAATTGAAGCTAAAAGTAAAAGAATTTACTACGCAGGGATTGGAACTCCTTTAATTGTTGGCTGTATAAGAGCAAGGTCATGAGGTCAAACCCAGAAACCCAAATATAAATTATTATAATGAATCAATATTTATCCGTGTTACGTTGACGATAAGCCCATCTCAATTATCTTAAAAAATAAAATCGAATTGAGCATATTTTCTAAACGACATTCTTTATTTAAACGATAATTCTAGGAAATTTAACAGGGTAAAGTTGTTCAAACATATAACAGTATTCTGTAATACTATAAAACAAACAACATTTAAGGATATTACTTATCCAGTAAATAAATTCGTCACTTTGTTAGAAATTCCTTAATGTAAGTACCATACATATAAATTGTCCAACTAAATGAATGTCCGCCGATTATTAAAATAAATAGAATATTATTATAAATTATTTTCTTTTAAATTCTTCTTTTTTACCCCACATATTTGGATGTATAAATTTAATACAATTTTACTTCCTTGTGAATAATTATAATAATTACTACTCGAATATAACTAGTCGGATGATTTTTCATTGCTTTTATTATATTATTTTGTACAGCTGAACCGTATAATAATTTAAATAATATTAAAAATAATAAATAAATAAATAATTAACGCATTCGCTTGTTTGGGGCTGTTTTTAAAACTAACTATTCTATTCTAAATATTAAGCAGAAGATATAAACTATAAAATGAAGCATGGGGGCACCCCGACATTAGCGGGCAAACGATAAAAGCGCTGTGATAAATTCACGCCGACAAAAGCGTCTAATAAATTCCGTTAATCAGGGTAGGAATTACGATATGGAATTTAGGAGATAGATGAAAATATGGATATAGATGACGATGATGACGATTTAGATTAACGATGATGATTGATGCTGTCTCCATAAATTTTATTTTTGCAATTTCATATCTTGGTATGTATAATTTCATGTCGGAGGGTATGGACATACGAAAAAAAAGTAAATAAAAATAGGGATACAAAAACGGAAGGTTTTATTCCAATTTATATGTATTATTTGGTCTTTATTTGAATTTGAATCATCGTACATATATATCGTCATCACCGTCATCTATATCCATATTTTCATCTATCTTCAAAATTCCACGCCGTAATTCCTACCTAGGTATGTCAGTCTAATTCATTGTACACGTTTTTGTCGGTGCGTGTTTTCTCACCGTACTTATGTCAAAGTAATGACACGCTTTTGTCGAGGTGTCGAAGCATGGTGGATGTTATTAATATAGAAAACCATTGTATTAAAAGATATGCAAACTCTAAATTATTGATTGTAATATTTAGAAATGTGTCTTACATGCAAATATGTTTAATGAGGTGTGTCAGTTTGGAAATATTTGTAATCTGCATCATAGCAGACAATTTATGTGAATTAAATATATTAAAAAAAGTGGGCGAAATTGAAGTTTGGGAAAGACAATCGTATTATGTTTCATTTTTAAATGAGGAAAAAAAATATTCTTTTTGGATATTTATACAAGAAAAGATTGCAATATCAAATTAGATTTTTTTTTAAAATAATTATATATAACAAAATGTTTGTTTTTATTTTATTTACTTTTTGAACTAACCTCAGACACAAGGAGAAGTTTCTATGTACTACAACTGACCTGTAGCACAAAGCCATTAAGGTGAATGTAACAAAAACGAAACCAACCACTGACATAAGTACACCCACCAAAAACACAGTATTTGATCCGTGGTAATTTTCTATAAATCGTTTCAATTAAAAATTTTTTATATTTAATTAACTATACATCTGAACCGAAATAATTTTATTTTAGACTTTATTTTAAATTAAATATGAAATATGAAAATACAATAAAAATGTGATAATAAATTGTAAATCTGTTAAGAGGAATGTTGCCAAATATCATTTAGAAGTTATGGAGTTGTTGCAGATAGTTACTTTTAATACCAAAAATTTATTAAATTATTACCGATTTACATAGATTGCATTTTTATTATAAAGATAGTGTAAAATATGTTTATGTTGTGTATATTTCTTCCAATTTTTATTATTTAATCTTCTCACGGTCTATGACAATGGTAATCGTTAGTAATTACTTATACTTAAGTGATGTTTATCAACTAATTAAGGAAATCTTCTATATAATTATATCTATTCATTGATATTACCTGCTTAATTACAATACATTACTTAATACCTTGTTCTGTCCATCTTGAATTTTGGGTATTATGTTGGCAACTAGTTTTCAAATATCGTAAATTTCTGGCTACGTATCACTTTAATTACCTAATCTCAGTCGAAACAAATTTCGATTTTACTATTAATAGTCCGGGAGCTAGTGGTCAGACCTCTTGGTCAGACATTCCGCCAAGGCTAATTTTTATATAATATTGTATATATCGATTAATATGATATTTTAATGAAGTGAGTTGTACGTCAGCTGCGAAAGTAGCGGTGGGGTGGGCTTCGGCAGCCTCCCAAACATGTAACTAACTATTATGCCAATATTATTACAATATATAACCAAATTTCAGCTTTGGCGGTATCACCTAACTTAAGTTATTACGCGCCACGTACATTTTACATGCTATATTTTACGCAATATCGTCACTTTATAGACTAATCGGAGTAACCCTAAAAGTGCAAATTTTGCAGGAGACAAAATAAACTTAATATTTTTTAATATATTACGTTGAAGAGTTTTATATTAAAAAGTATTAATATTCATGTATGATAAAAGCGAATCTAAACATTTAGTTCCCAAAAGAGATCGAGATAATTTCGGCGTCGATAGTCCCGACACCGCCATGCCAGGGCGATTCATGTGATCTTTACAGTCTATTGATGTATAATATCGAATGTATAGTTTTTCTGTGTTTTCTGCAAAACTTAACCCAAAAAATTACTTTCTTTTACGGATGAGACTTTATAGAAGTGCATTGAAATATCCTCAATTCGTAAAAATAACAATTTAATTGGGAAAGACGCTGTATTGTCAGCTGAACTCAACGATTTTCAAATATATCATGCCAACGTTTCACAGCTTTGCCGCCGAATTATATAGAGGTTTTACTTCAACAACAACAGAAGCATCGTCCTCTTTAATGACAGAGTTAGTAGGGTGGGCCATTTAAAAGTCTGTTTTTAAAATCGCTATAAAATGAGTCTACATCAATATTTTTGAAAAATGTTTTTTGTTGTGTAGGTTAAAGCCACCGATTTAAGAATAATAAACATTTCGTTCATGTGGGTCCTTCTGCTAGCCCAGTAAGTACAGTACAGTAAGTCATTCTGTTAGTCCAGTTTTGAAGCATTTTTTCGATGATTTCGCCGCCTATCTCGAAAATAACAGTCCCAATGTTACGTTATAAAGCTGAAATTGTCTCTGTATTATTCGTATAACATGGATCTTTGACGGCACCCCACAGAAAAAAATTCAACGGCGTCAAAGGGAGGTTCATAGCCCCCGAGATGGAAATGCGCTTCGTCTGAAGAGATGATTTTTCGACCAAAATCATCGTCATTATTGAGCTGGATCATGGACCACACAGCTAATTTGTATCGAAGCGGATGGTCATTTGCTTTCAACTCCTGAGTCATCTAAATCTTGTAGGCGAATAATCCGAGCACTTTGTGCAGTATTCTCCTCAGGCTGGTGCGACTAGCGGCCAGTTGTGGCGATCGGTGTCGAGTTGAGGTCGATGGATTCTGTCCAACAGAACGGCTACGGTCGACAGCCTCAATATTCTCGGGCGTGCGCACTTTCCGAGCTTGGGACTTCTCTCACGAAATTTCTTCACCAATTTCACTACAGCGGTTCCTCTTTCACAACCCATATTTCTTTTCAAAATTCGTACGGTTTCGGCTACACAAGACTGACGAGCTGTCAAAATTTTAAGGAGATTGTTCGATCCAGTGTTACCATACCCTATGATTTAAAAACAAACCAGTAATTGGCCCACCCTATAAAATGTTATAGCAATTACATTGTAGGGGATAGGTGCGTCGCTTGTGACCTCGCGGCTGCCGATTAGATTCCCCATTAGCACATTTGTTGTATTTGTAGCGTTTGTAAAAGAAGTTGCTGTTAGCGCAAAATATCCAGGGCTTAAAGGGTGAACTTAACATACATGCTTTTTCAGGGATAATGTCGCTGGAGGCGAAATCATTGGCCAAATTTATGGCGTTTTTTAAGGCAGTGTGGGTACTGATACTGAAAACCTAGATATAGATAGGTAGAGCGCTGTTGTTGTTGGCGACGGTTTTATTAAATGCGACGATGTTGCGCAAGGCCAAGATGTTGTTGAATGCGATGTTCATGAAAGTGAGTACATTTCTGAAAGCGCTATAGAATGCAGCATCGATTTTTATTGTTGCCTTTTTGTATTAAAAACCGAAAAAAGTATAAAAAGGCAGCGAGGAAAAATTACATGTTTTCAATAGAGAAGCTGCACTTCAGCTTGTAGAAAATCTCGCGATTGATATGAACGATCTCAACATGCAGAAAAAGATTCAGGACTCACGTTCGAATAATGAGATCATGTTTATTATGGCTGGAAAGAAGAAGAAAATAAATTTGTCTTCAAATGATTCTACAACGAGCTTACTTTTGTGATTATATGGCTGCCGAAGCCCAACCCACCCATGGTGCCGCAGCTGACGTTCTCGAGGCTCACTATAACATCATATTAACTGTATAAATAAAAATCAGCTATGGCGGTTTTGGTCATCAAAATGTTTCGCTGTCTCCCGGACTATCAAGAACATGGTATTTCACTTCAAACATGCCGAAATGAGATTTAAAGTGAATTCTACGAACGAATGTTACGAACGGATTAAAATTCTAATATCTGGACCAACTATCCAATCACTGAGATTTTATTTAATTAATTACACGATTACTAAATATATGTAATTCGTATCCAAGAGAAATTCGGTATATAAAATAAATGCGAAATAAAAAAGAAAAAATATCAAATAAAATCATTTACTTTAAAAAGAAACTTATAACTAATATGTATTATTAATGAGTATACATACACGCAACACCTATTACGTTTACGTACATAAAAAGCATGATAGATTAATTTACATATCCCTTTTGTATCCTATCCCTCTAAATAGAACCTAATTGAATTTTCCAAACCCTTTCAGAAGTCGTATTTAATGACTTCGAAAACCACCAATATATGAAAGCTTGGAAGTTCTTTTTTTAATTTTTAGTTTGAAAGTAATTAGTTAGTAATTAAATTCATGATTAGTGAATGATTGAGTCAGTGAATGCGTGAGGGCTTTTGTATTTATTCGAATTCGAATTCGGGTTTAGTAGAAATGAATATAAAAATATATTGGACCGATTTATTGTGTATGCAAACGTGTAGTGTAATCGAGTAATTTATCTAAATAAAAAAAAAAATAGAAGAAAAAAAATTATTACATTGAATGATATTGAAATATAAAAGCCCTTGTATATTTAGTAAATTTTAATGTGTGCAAATTAGACAAATTTTGAATACCAAATAAAATTATATTAAGTACAGAACTAAAAATAAATAAAGATCGAGTGCAAATTTTGTATTAATTATGTCACATCACAATATCAAGAAATTGATATAATATACATTTTACACACACGAATAGTTTGATATAATTAATAAATATTAATTGACACCTAGCATTTTTTAAAGTATAATTAAAATACTAATTTATTTATTAATAAATTAGAAATTATCTCATTACGCTACCTGTAACAAACAGCCATTAAGGCAAAACTAATGAAGACACATTTGACGATTACCACCAATATTATGACCATTGATAATGTACTGATTTTATCCGTATGACCATCGCCTGGAAAATGTTGTAAATTGTGAAACAGAACGGAAAATATAAAAAACAGGAAGGCAACCGAAAGGACATTATTAAACAATAAAATTTATAATATTAAGTAAATAATATTTGGTATATTGAAATCACGAATTTTCCAGTGAAATTATCTTTCACATTTGATAAAATTGAAACATAGAATATAAGGGAATCGGTATTTTAATTTTGTATTTGACATATTTTTTTACCCTCGAGAACGCACATCGGGGTGCAATACACAAATTAAAATATTAGAATAATTTCCAGTCATATTCTGATGTTTCTTTTGATTTCTAGAACACATAAAATGTTTAACACCCAGTTTACGTTCTAACATTAAGAGGTCAATCCCAACCTGCCTAAATAATCAAAATTCCATCGTAATAAAAATGCTATAAATTACTATTATATCAGTAAAGTATCTACTTTCCAAAATATACATTTTATATATCCTGTCGACTTCATTCGACTTTTTTATTAAAATTATTTTATTATAATTTGATAATTAGAAGGAAAATCTTGTGTTAAATGCTAGTTTTATTTATAATTTAATTTAGATTTGATTTGTGATTTATATGTATACTAATATTATGTTAATAGTATTAAGGATGCGAGGGAATAATGGAAATAGAAGGGAAAGTCATATTATTTTATACAATATGTAATATTTCGATGATTACCATTGTCATTTTAATCGTAGATTTTAAGTTAATTTTTTTCTTATTTTATTACAAATATCAACATTTTTAAAAAATTGTTTGTTGTAGATTTATTATTCGAACGTATTTTGATAAAAAAGATAAGAAATAATTTATTAATAAAACTTATTTTAATTGTAATGAGAAAAGAAAATGCTTTAAGTATAAATGAATGAAAAAACATAGTTCCACTTACCATACGGTGTTTCTTTCTTTTCCATGATAATAGTATTTTCAACGGTGGTTATATTTGGGGGTGGCGGTGACGTTACCGCTTCACCCATCGAACAATCTGGGCCCGAGAAACCATTATTACAGTGGCAACGATTCAGATTTGTACACACCTATAAAATAAAGTGAAAATTATTAATTTCATTTCAAGATAATTGTATTATGATAGTAGAAATTACCCTATAACTTAATATTAAAATCTAATGATAACGGTATAATAATGATTAATTATAGTTTTATATAATAACGTTAAATAATTATTTCTCTCTGCTTGCATTTTCTCGACGATTCTGATAAAAATATGTAAGGGAGATTGTGGAGAAGTGGGACATGGGGAGTTGTATCATAGCGTTGTCTCCATATAATCTCAGTTTTCATTAACACTCTACCCGTCAAGATCATCCCTGCGCTAGCCTCTTGAAAATTTGTCTCCAAAAGTTGTATTTACTGTTTGTATTTGTATTGTTTTCACAGCATTTTTCGAGGAATAAATGGAGGTAAATATGTTTATGATAATTATCATGTGCCATTAACATGTCCGTCCACTCATAAAAGGAATTTTGCATGAACACTCCACGCGTCGTTTATGAACGGTTATATTGAAAATGTAGCGTTTGGGGAGTTTTGGGACACGTATATTTTATGCATATTTTTCATTTTTAATGTAGACACATCTTCGTGACAGTCAGCATTGTGAACACCGTAAACTTGGGACTTGAATATGTGTCTATGACTAGCAGCTAATTCACATGCAGCAATTCCATTTCCGATTATTAATAATCACTCTATTTCTTACATTGTTTTCATTAAAATTAAATTTTAGTCATTTCGAAGTGTTCAATAAACATTTTGTATCAATATTTTCTATTTTTGTCCAATTTAAATCGTGTCCCACCTTCTCCCCAAACTTTTTTAAAATGTAGAGATTAGTTTTAGAAAAACAGACTAAAATGTTTCAGCCGTCAGGAATTTAAACTCGTTAGTACACGTACTATGCCATCCGCCTTTCAAATTTGAAAAAATATAAATTTTTTTAGCAAGTTTTGAACGAAATAAAAAACGTGTCCCACTTCTCCCCAACTTCCCTTATAGATTAGATACTTACGCCGTTTCCAAAACATTCTGTATTGTTTTTATTAGTCGGGCATTTCGTTTCGTCAATATAACTTTGCAATGGGACACAAGTTTGATTCACACAAACCGAATCCTTATCACAGGGTGTACCATCTTTTACCAGTCCGTGCTGAGGAAATTCTGATGTTGTGGCTGTACCACTGGTTGCCCTATTCATTTTAAAAATTAATATTAATAAATCTGAATCATAGTCATAGGAATATGATTTGGTCCAGTTATCTCTAACAACTTCCTAACATTGTAACATCTAATCCATCACAACCCACTCATAAATATAATAATTAATCTATTTAATTGTCAACTTTTTAATCTATGCGAAATTATACACCAAATCCTCTACAGACAGACATAGTTAAAAAAAATAGGTTTTAGCTGGGATTACACAGCTAAAACAACAAGCACGGCTGCCTGGGAGGAAACAAATCCTATACACCCTTAGGTTTGATATATAAAATACAATAAATAATATAATTACTTGCACTCGTACTCCACCCCTTTAATTGATATGATTGTTCTTGAATTTAATATATCCATCCCATTTACTATGGGCTGACGTTCACCTTCTTTACATTGAAGCGATCCACACAATACATTTCTAAAATGTTCGTAAATTAGTAATATAGACAATGATATAGTAAGCAAGCAATTGATACTACTTACCCAGCATCACATTTAATATAATGGCCAGTTACATCTGTACCACAATGACCATTAATTGATCCTTTCGTATTAAATTGATCGTAGCATTGTTTTTCTGAAGCTATACCACCATATCCCCAGACACGTTCACACTGAATATTTAGTGTTGGACAATCGCCACTAAAACAGTATCCATGACCTGTTAAATAGTAAATAGTAAAGTCACTACCGCAATAAATAATAATTTTCGCATTCATTTACTAGTTATTCCGGTAAGTGCATTGTGTGTTTCACCACAAATATATCCATTTTTCTTGAACACATCTTGGGGACATATGCCGCTATTTCCGCTACAATATTCAGATATATCGCATTCATTTTTTGCTTCCCGACAAACAACGCCTTGGGCTTTTAACTAATATTTTTGAAGTTATTTATAAATTAAATGCGTAGATATATAGAATAATTATTTAAAATATCTACCTTGCACTTTTCACAACATAATCCGGTGGCGCATTGTGCTTCTATCTTTAATTTACATGTAATTGGATCACAACATGGATCTCGTTCACATTCGTCTATATTACCACAGTCACATTCCTCATCATCTTCAATAATTTTGTTACCACAATTTCGGTTCATTTCAAGCTGAACGAAAATGCAACGAGTTATGAGAAAAATGTGTAAAGAATTTTTTCTTTTTAATAAAAGATCAAACCTCGTTTGGTCGATTAAGCAAACATAGGCCATCACCACGACGTAGTGTACCAATATAATCTTTTTTACTGCATTCAGAAAATTTATATGGCTGAACATCTTCTAGACCCACTATAGATTGTGCCATTATACAACCATGCCAATCTCGGCAAAAGCATTCGTCTCCTGTTGATTGATAATTGATTTTTAAGTACTCAATTAGTTTTATATTAATATCAATATTTTATTCTATATTTCTATATTCCATTGGGAAACACTCTAATAAATTTCTAGGTTACCGAGGGTAACGAACCAATTATTGGTCATCCTTTATTTATGACCTATTTTGTTTTCTATCAATATTAATAACATGAAATGGTAAACAATTCGTATAAAGAATTTTCCAGTAATTCCATTACATTATTCATTTCAAGTTGAATTTAAATTAATTTTTGATTAACGTTCGAAGATTTACCAACAAATCTAATATAAGCTAACTTACGTCTATCGTCATGGCTCATTCCAATATTATGACCAATCATATGTGCCATGGTTCCCGCTAGAAGGTGTGGTTCATACACATTAATATCCACATTAATACCAACCGCTTTTGTTGTACAGACGGTATCTGGTACTGCCATGCCCGCTTCACCGCCAGCAAACGTTTCACCACTAGTTTTGAATCGTGTAATCCAATCCATTTGAAAACATCCAGATAGAGAATATAAAATGAAACAAGAAGGGATCGAAATAAAAAAAAGTTGAAAAGAAAGTAATATTGATCTTGTCAAGGGTATTGGGTTTCTGTACCAACGAATCTGTGGTTCTCTGGTACAAGTAGCTTTAATTCATATAGAAGTTAGATGATTAATAATAGTAATTCATAATTAATTCGAATAAAAAAACGAATTGGAACATGTATCGTAAACAATTTAAAGGAGAGTGCACTTTGAACCTACCACTTAATACTGCAGTGGGTACATTAACAGCTGTTATGAAACAAGCAGCCGTTACTTCTACTCCACGCTCACAAGTAAAAATGGACAAAAACACCAGTAAGACAGTTTATGAACTACTGCATTTAAAAAGGGCCCTAAGAAGAGACTGACAATCAATCAACAAGAGACCCATTTTCCAGAACTAAATTGAACAAAGTGACTAAAATTCTTAAAGAAACATTAAACAAGGAACAGAATGATGACCTACATCGCTACTTGGTATCATTATCACCTACGGAAGCAAATGATTATTCTCTGTGGAAAGCTACAAGAAAATTAAAACGTCCCCAAAAATCATATACACCAATTAGAAACAATACAGGGTATTGGGCACGTATAGCGATATCGAAAAAGCTAATATCTTCTCCGAACATATAACTGAAGTATTTACTCCTTTCCACAAGAAAATGGCTCGTTTGTGTTTTTTAAGGTGAAAGAAGTAAAAGAAATGATCATAAACAACATTAGTCCGAAGAAAGCACCGGGAATTGACCTAATATCAGGGAGAATGCTAAAAGAATTACCAGGAAAAGGTTATAGACTAATTAATTTCATCTTTAATGCCATCATGCGAACCCAATATTTTCCAGAGCAGTGGAAAGTAGCAAAAATAATAATGATTCCAAAACCGGGAAAAGACGAAACACAAGTAACATCTTACCGTCCAATTAGCCTATTGTCCATTATATCTAAGGTATTTGAAAAATTATTCCTAAACAAACTACAGCCAATATTGGAACGTGAAAATACAGTCCCGGAACACCAATTTGGTTTCCGGCAGGCTCACTCCACAATTGAACAAGTTCATCGAGTTATATCGGTAGTTAAACAGGCATTAGATCAAAGAAAGTACTGTTCAGCTGCTTTTCTTGACGTAACACAAGCATTTGACAAAGTGTGGCACGAAGGTCTGTTGTATAAACTGCACAAATTGCTACCTGAACAATTTTACAAAGTGATACGTTCTTATATTACCGAACGAAAGTTTAAAGTGAAATATGAATCAGCAGTTACCGAAATGCACCCAATCAAATCAGGTGTTCCACAAGGTAGCGTATTAGGACCAATTAGTATCTATCTACTATTTACATCAGACCTTCCAACTTCAGATGATGTGACCGTTGCCACTTTTGCTGACGATACTGCTATTTTATCAACACATCTAAACCCAAATACAGCGTCCCGTGAACTGCAAGAACACCTTTATAAAATAGGATTACAGTGGATACAAACATGGCGCATTAAGGCCAACGAAACGAAATCTGTCCACATAACATTTACTGCAAGAAAACTAAATTGCCCGGCAGTAAAACTGAACAACATCCAACTTCCTTAACATACTGAAGTTAAATACCTAGGAATGCACTTGGATAGGCGGTTAACATGGAGGAAACATATTGAAACCAAGAGAAAACAGCTTAAAATACAATTGTCTAAAATGTACTGGCTAATCGGACGAAGATCTCAATTGTCTTTCGAATGTAAGACTTTACTCTACAAAGCGATTCTCAAGCCGATATGGACATATAGAATTCAACTTCAACTTTGACCTAGACATAAAATTTATTCACGAGGAAATAAAAATCTTCAGCACCAATTATCAAAAAAGACTTCAAGTACATCCAAATCCAATAGCAGCCGATATTTTGAATCAAAGAATATACACGCGACTAAAAAAAGTGGACCCTTTTTAGATCTACCAACTAGAATACTGCCGTCCTTAGCATACTTACTGTATACGACATTTTGAGTTTTTGCTTTTTTATGAATTCTTATGATCTCAGGGATAAAATAATACCTAAATTATGCCATGAAAAGATTAATTAATTATTAAAAGTAATTTAAAAATAAAAAATTCTACCGGTTGTTAGTTAATAAAACACCAATAATCATAATTAGCGAACTATCATGAAATAATGTAGGAAACTCATATATTGTACTATACTCTAATTACTAGGCTAGGCTTTTTATGTTCTATAAAAGTTCAAATATGCGCCTAAAATATTCCCAATAATAAAGAGCTCAGAAAACTAAAAACGAAATGTTGTCTTTATTTTGCAAATAATCATTAATGGAATTTTCAAATGTGGATTAGCTTTTATTTCTTTTTAAACGACAATGCATTTGTTTATCCAAAAACACGAGTAACTATTTAAATTAAATTAACAAATACTATTTTATTTTATTATTCTGCCTGCTCGAATGCCTTATTGCAATAAATTATAAACTTGAAGTAAGTTCAAGCTTGAAGAAAGATCTTTCGCTGGGTATAATCTTGCACGCCTTCTACGTTCTCTACTGAATTTTCTAAAAATTTCCATTTCTATTATTTTGAAGCCTTAATTTTTGATTAATAAGTTCAAGAATTGTTCCCATATTTTGCGTCCAGTACAGTGGCGTGCAGTTAACATCTCCATAAAGTGGGCAGAATTTTATCACCCAATTTTGATTTTAAAAAATCAAAAATTCGCAAAGGCTCGCACCGTGAAATTTGAATGTCAGACATCGCGACGTTTGACCCGGATTCACGATTATTTTCTTCAGTTCCAGAAAATGTTTTGATGTAGAAAGTATATAAATTAGTTGGGGAAAAATACAAATATATCCAACAAAACTAAACATTTCGTACAAAACCTCTGTAAAAACTTAAACGCTCCCAGAGAGCTTTATTTCCCGAACTTTATTTCTTGCGTTTCAAAATCTATGTTTCATCCAAAGAATGATTACTTAACGAAATTTCAAATTTCCCCATAAAAAGAGCTTCGAAAATCTCTAAAGCTCATTGAAAGCTTAAAATTAAAATGTAAATATATTGTAAAATAATTTGGAATCGAATTTTCATCCGATTCATTAATTTGAAATCAAATATGAAATTGTCACTATTAAAAGCACAACGAAAGCTCTACGTTTCGAATATATTTTTTTTCGTTTTACAATATATTTTCTATCCAGATATCGGCTCTTCCACGAAATTTAAATTTTTCACAAAAAAAAAAAAAAAACGCCTAAAAAAACTCGAAAGCTCATTTATTTATGCAAAATAGCAGGCAGATGGATGAATTTTTCAAGAAAGGGAAAACAAGGATAATGAATGCCTTCATGATAAATTATGAAAAATCATGATAATTTGCTTTCAATTCAGTTCATTAAAGCTTTTCTAGAGATTTCATTTTTTCCCGCAGTGCTTTTCAACGAAAGTTTCCGATTTCATTTAAATTTATTTATTGGGAGATAAAATAGATTTGATAAAGAATAAAATAATATTTTAATTAAAAGCTTTGGGTAAGCTTATGGAAGTTTCTTAAAGCTCGTTTCAGACAATTTTAAATTTCAATGACGTTAAATTATTGGGATGGAAAATGTATTTTAAAACGTATAAATTTAAAACAAAAATATGAAATATACATCCAGCTTTTAAGTTATCAATTTGCAGCAATTAGTTACGATTTTGTTGATATTTCACGTGTGCTATGCACCTTCTGCGTATTAGACTGCACGTCACTGGTCTAGTAGGACCTTCTACTGAAATTTTATTCCTACTAATTACTGCGATTTGATGTGCCAAAATTTCGTTGATTCCTTCCAATTTTTCAATATTGCTAATTAAAAATTCGTAACATAGGTTTTATGTATTCGTATAACAGTTATAGACAATTTTGCTGGCTAAATCTTAAGGTTTCTACCAGATTCGTTTTATATATTCGTTATTCAATTTCTCCCAATAAATAGTTGAAAATTGTGAAGAAAATTTACTCGTAAAATAAGCCAAGAAATATATGAATTTACGTATTAATCGTACGCCAACTAATTACGCCTTGAATAAAAAATATTTATGAAAACTTACGTTAAAAGTTGTGTCGTATCTTTTTCAATTTTAAACAATTTCCTAGATGTATAATCGGTGAAACTTGACATTGCCTTTCCAATATCTTTACCACCATCAATAGGTGCTTGGTTAGTTCCTCCCCAAGTTTCAATGTATACTACCGAAACCCGAGTATTCAATGTACGAAAGTACTGTTTATAAAATATTATTGTTACCGTTGATAGAAATGTTTAAAATTATAATAATAACATTCATACTAAGTCTGCGAGATTCGCCACTTGTATTGCATCATGAACCACTTCGGCACGTGTGCTACCATTACGCTTTTCGAACATTGCCTTATCCACAATGATAGCTGTTTCAATATATTTTGTGGCTTCTCGTACATCACGTTTATAGCGGTACCCATCCAGTTGCTCTTCCTCTTCACCTTTTATACCCGATATATGTTTTTGTTTATGGGACGCACGCCATTCCATATTCGCGGAATTCGCACAACCCTTAATTGATCTAGTACGAGCCTCAAATATTACATGCGGATGTTTCTGCTGAAACAAATCCTGAATATTAGCCTATGGCATTTTTAAGGGGAGCATCCTGTTGATACTTGAAATTAATTTTAACTCACCGATAAATCGCCACCGTAAAATGGTTGAACTACAAATGTTTCATTCCCTAAGTGTATAACCCCACTAACGCCGTTGCAGGTGTGAAAGGCAGCACTAGCACCTGGATAATCTTTAACCGTTCCATGGTAATAACAATGTTCAATATCCTTTGGTGATAATTACAGGATTAATATATTAATAATAATAAATGAATTCTTATAAAAATCTGCTTACATGTCGGCCACCGTCCATCGGATAACCACTATTTGTTATATAATGTTTTTGTTGTATATTTGGAGATAGAAGTTGCCTAATAATTAAAAAGAAATCAATTGTTTTAAAATGTATTGAACCGTAGAATCAATTATTTCGAAGATATACGAACAGAATAAAATTATGAAAAGGGTTCACATAATAAAATTGCAGGATACTTACGAATTTAATTCCAAATCTAAACGTAATTTGTAATGAAATGCCTTAATTAGTAAAGATGTACGATGAAAGTGTTTGCCGGTCTGTGGAGCCCATTTATTATTGTATATAAAAAGAGGTATAAATTCACAATCAGAAATTTCAGATGAAAATAATACATAATAAGGTGCTTTTCTTCTTCATAACATTTTCTTGAAATAATCAATTATACAGGACCCTATATAGTCTAGTCTACGAATGGATTTTTTTTTCTATAGAATGGAAAGCATTATTTCTGAAATTACTGGCGATGATTCTAGTTAAATAGGAGAAAATTAAAATAAGGATAGTTGTGGCATCTAAAAATTACACATCAACTTTGGGTCATCCTAGTCGGATACTGTTATTATTTCGACCAAAATTCAATTGAATTAGATAGTTAGAAGTCAATAATTTTTTTGACTGGTTTAGGGTATTCTCATAGCTTCCATGAGGTGAAAGTATGAATAAATGGAAATAAAAAATTCTATAACATGAATTAATGGTGGCAGACAGAAACCAACTAAATTAATATAATTAAACTAAATTTAATTGGTATAATTTTCAAGAGCTTATCATCATTAATATTATTACTTTTAATTACTAGTATGTTTAATATTAATTATATAATAGAAAATGTGTATAAGAGATAGTAGTTTACATGACAGTCAGAAATGATTTTCCATATACATATATGTGAAGTTGAAACTCATTTTATTTAAGGATATTTTATGCTGTAATTAAAAATGTTGGGTGATTTTTTAGAATTAATTCCTTGAAATTAATTCTTCAACTAATTTGTAACACATTGTAAATGTTCATATATTACCAATTATGAATAAATGATAAGTAACATTGTTACCTTGCAGAATTTCTATCTTTTGTTATATAGTGTCGAATTAAATGAACGTTTCATTAGTTCCAACAAATTTTATTGTAATAAATATGTTTTATTAAATTATACGATTGTTGATGATATACAAAATGTTTGGTGACAAGATTGGAACTCCATTGCCCAGTTCCCAAGCAAGAGAATTGGGAGCCACTAAATAATTAGCCAAGTAATCATAAAATTTTGCAAACTATTTAAAGCTATTTTGAACGTAATCTATTTGTTTGCAAATGATGATATAAATAATAAATATGTATGTATTATTGTATATATAATTAGCTTGAAATTATTTGGATTTAACATTCATACACAACATGAAAACAAAAAATATTTTATGATAAATACGAGTATAAATATTTTCTTATTTAAATAATTATGGCTAGTATTTTAATCGATTAATTAAATGAAATGAATTTATTATTTAATACTTACCCGAGTACGGCTACGACCTCCCCCACCACTACCAGTGTAAGGCCCATTTTGCCCATTCTCATGAGGTCGTTGAGACTAGAAGAAAGAAAATAACTCGGGAAATTAATTGAATTATTATTATTTTTTTAGAGAAATCTGAATAGTTTGTAAAAATTTTCTTGAAGTATTTTAAAGAAGCTATACATAGAAAAAAATTACATTTCGTACCTTGGCAGCGCTTACTTCCCGGGTCGATATACCCATTTTCTCGTGATGCCTTAATTGTACCGGATATATAATTTGATAGTAGTGGCTCCCAATACGACGTACCAATTCCTGATTTTGTCGATATTCCTTTAGAAGGCGTTCCACTTCACCTATTAATAAAGTATACTTTTACACATGTATATTAGGGTGTTTCATTTGTCCAAAGATGTGATTTACATATGACCCCTTACGCCCCGAGTCTCAGTGATGTAAAAGACATATATGCCAAATTTCAAGAAGATTGGATAATATTTAGGGGTAGCACACATTGATCACTTCACCTCCAACAACGAAAAAGTTACGTTCAAGTCCTAGATTAAAACCTCTCGATGAGGCACTGATATCTACTTGGGATCGAAAACAGCTCTCTATTCGACAAGCAAGTTCTTCATCTATAACAACTGCGAAGAGCCTTGGCCATGATGTTTCAAAAATTTCCGTATCAACAGCTACCGTTTACCGAGCTCGAGCGATCAATAGAAGTAAAATGGCAAAGAAATCGAAGAGTCACTCTTTGAAAATCCTCCTCCCTTGGTCTTGCATTGAGATAGTTAGTAAACTGTTGCCTCAGTTGCCCATGGGAGAGTCAAAACTTTGGAAGATAGAGTTGCAGTTCTAGTGACTGATGGCAAAGATTTTGATCATTTGCTTAACGTACCTGTTGCCCTGAAAGCCACTAGTGAGCAGATGGCTGAAGTAGTTATTCGGGAAGTGGACCGTTTTGATATCATCGGTATGTCTGTTGATACCAGCGGCGGTGCTACAACGGCGCGGGACCCCGCAATGAAAGGGGGGGGGGGGGGGCGAGATATATAGGGGGCCCAAATCCATCATAAAAAGAGTGATAAATTCTCGAAATTTTAAAATCTGTTGAAGTCCTTCAATTAAAATATAGGGATGATCTAACAACAGATTTTCCAACGCAATTGACAATAATAACCGCAATGCTTAGAGAGGAAATTGTTAAAACTTCGAGTATAAAAGAATTCTTTGAGTTATTACTGATAAAATATTCTACAATATCATCAAGTTTTACACTACTGCAAATGTTATTGTTATTGTTTTTTAGGTAAGTACGGTAAGTGATAAATGATAAGTGATAAACGATAAGCCCGCATACAAGTTGAGGTTTGGATAAACGATAAACGATAAGAGCATCGAAACTGAAAGCACGCGTTTGTATGAAAGTGTTCATACTGGATCAGAGAGCGTTGACCAGCGATAAAAGCGCCGATAAGAGCGACGAGAAATACAAGCATATTGTACGAGAAATACATATTTCTATGCTTTTTTCGCTTGTTTTTATGGTTTTTATTTTTCATTCTCTTTGTGCGTCTACATTTTAATGCAAAGAGAAAGAAAAATAAAAACATAGGCGATAAAAGCAAAGAAATATACGCTTGTATTTCTCGTCACTCTTGTCGTCGCTTTTATCGTTTATCGACGCTATTATCGTTAAGGGCCTGAATGTGTTGGCGAGTCGACTAACGATAATAGCGTAGATAAGAGCGACGAGAAATACAAGCGCATATTTCTTTGCTTATTTCTTTGTTTTTATCGCATATTTTTATGGTTTTTATTTTTCATTCTTTTTGTGCGTCTACGTTTTAATATATCTATAACAAAGAGAAAGCAAAATAAAAACCATAAACACATGCGATAAAAGCAAAGAAATATGCGGTTGTATATCTCGTCGCTCTTATCGACGCTATTATCGTTAGTCGACTCGCCAACATATTCAGGCCCTAATGGACGTTCTTATCGTTTACCGACACTCTTATCGTTTATCGTTTATCGCAGCTTCAACTTGTCGCTTTTATCGTTTATATTTATCGACGCTCTTGTCGTTTATCGTTTATCGCAGCTTCAACTTGTACGCGTCCTTATCCTACCCGTCACCGTGGCAACGGCAGAAAAATCCTTTTCAAAACTGAAAATCATAAACAATTATTTACGCAATACAACAGGCCAACAACGGTTGCATAATCTCTCCTTATTAGGGCGCGTACAAGTTGAGGATTTGATTAACGATAAAATTTTATCATTTATCATTATATTGTTATCGTTTATCGAATATCGCTTATCAATTCTCTTATCGTTTATCGCTTATCGTTTATAAATTCCTCAACTTGTATGCGTAAAACCATAGTTTTTGACAGAAAAGACCTGAGTCCTTTTTTTTTACTAATAAAACAAAGACGTTCTTTGAATTTCTTAGGATCCACGACGTGACAGACTACCGCAGTGATTCTTTAAAGAGGCATGTGAACGTAAACGCTCTTATGGTGGTCAATGATACCGCAGAGAGAGGAATTGTTCTGATAAAAAAGTTTAACGAATCGGTCAGGGACGAACAACAAAAACAATTCTTGTTGAGGGTAGTCGAGATCACAGAAAAATCGTCACCAAGCGAACAAAAAAGGGATTGCATTGTTCAAAGTTGATTAATATATGTAACACATGTTTTGCCTATCATACTAACCTATTAATCTCAGTCTCTAGTTTTAATATTATTTTAAGTTTGTGATTTCTACTTTTCCCAATAAAAGTAATTAACACTGAAAAATCGTAATTTTTGCCTACTTTTACAAAACTGATCTAAGTGTGCAACCTCTAAATATTATCCAATCTTCTTTAAATTTGGCATACATATCTTTTACATCATTGCGACTCGGGGCATAAGCAAAGTCTGCTAAAATTTTAGATTTTATTTTATGCCTATCAAAATGAAACACCCTATAATGTATATGCATATATAATATCTAGAAATAATATTAAACTGGTATACACATTTTCTAGAAGTCATAAGGGAAAAAACGCGTGATATAGAAATCGGACAATATATTCAATATACATCAAGTAATCATCGATAGAAAGAAATATATTTTACTTTATATAAATTGAAAATTTAAATTGGTTTTTCATCAATTTAGGATTTTCTTCTGAACATTTTTTTTCTTTTATTTAAAATTGTATTCATCTGTATTAGATGCGCATAGTCTTAACAACGTTTCGGAGTTTCTTGATATATTCATCTTAAATATAAGGTGTCGTTTTATTCGCATCCATTCATTTTTCCACCCAGTTAAGTACCTATCCATCAGAATTTAGTAGGGATTTACGAGTTGATAACCATAATATCAACAAAGTAAAGAGAGGCATTAGTCTGAAACACCTCAGGTAAATTAATAATGGGATGGGAATGTTTGAGTTGAACCAAATTTGGAGTAAAAGAATGTAACAATAATTTGGTTTCTTTCATTATATAATACTTTTGTTTATTATGGATCAACTTTCCATATTTAAGACTCTCAGTGTATTTTATTTCGTTGAAAAATGGTTCATGATTCACACTTAATTGGTTAAATACAACAATAAAAAGATGAAATCTAGTCAGATATTTATTACTCGGCTACTCGGAATATTTAAAGGACAATAGGGACATTGTTTCTAATCCAACTATATCCGTCGTAATTGAAAATCCACTTTCTACTGAAAAGAAAATATAATAAACTGACAATACCAGATTTCCATATCTGCTTTTCTTTTGTAACAAAATCTAAAAATAAAAAGTATTTCGACATTATTGACAAATTCAATATTACGCCATATAACAAAGAAGAAAAGATAAAAATTCAAGAGTTTTTTTTTATAAACTGTCATACATTCTAATTTCTCCATAATATTTCAGAGATAGGGATCGTAAATTTTTTAATTCAATATTCATTTAAGATATGACATGACCTAAAATGGTATTTGCCAAAATTTCCATCTTCTATTATGAGTATTTAAATCGACAACAATACTCTATCATACTACATATAATACTAGAGTTTCTGAACTTGGGAGGTTTACTACCTCTAAAAGGAGGAAAGTGTTTTCGGTTCTTTTTAAACCATTCAGTGGAACACAATGCTCTTGTTTTCAAATTATTAAATACGTCTTTTTTCTTACATAGGTAGTATACGATAATATAATTATATAATATATTCGTATACTCCCTTACATTTGATTATTATTATTATTTTTTTTTTAAAATAATAAAACCCAACCAACCAGACAGATTAACTTGATGGAAACATTGTTGTAATAACATACAAAACACACTTTAATTATCACAATGAAGATGATAATGATGATGAAGACTGGCGGTTGATAGACATGAATTATTAGTACCCCCAAAAAAATTATTACCCGAGATATAATTTTCTGTGTGTTTGTGTATGTATATTTATTATTAAGAATATATTTTCACTCCCAAACGCATTAAGATTACATTATTCCCATAGCATATAAAAGTCTATAAAGCCAATTCTTGCTCCTGACATAATTGTATGGGAGAAGTAATTATCTTCCCCCGCAACGAAAACAAGAAACAAAAAACATGCCTAAAGTGGTTCATATAGTAGAAGGTTGGTTTCTTATCTATGAATGTAACGAAATATGTGGAAATGACATTATTTTGAAGAATGATTAGTCGAACATATAAATGCTCAATTTTCCAAATAAACGTAATTATATTAAAGAAAGTAAGAGGATATTAGAATAATAATTCAACTTGTGAATTGATAAAATTTATGATATAGTAAATTTGAATCAACTTCCCCCTTCATTGTTAATGGCAGTTTTAAATTAATTATTATCAGTAACATTTTGATACCCTATTCTAAACAAAATCCTATATTTAAATCAATTTTTTTTAAATAATCTAATCCGTGACCCAATTAAAAAAAAAGTATTCCACATTCACAATATAATGAATTCATAAATTCCATTTTCGTACTTTTCAACTAAATGGGTCAATGATAGTTTTCGCCAATCTAATTTATCCCTATCAACATTTTTTAGAAATAGGGAAAAATTTCTTTTGGAAAAATATATAAATTAGAAGATTTATGGTTACTCTATCTATACAGATGAAATACGGAAAGGCACTTACCAACTGGGCTTTCATCATTCCAAAAAGAATCATCAAGAGTATAATCAGCTTCTGAAAATACAAAAACAAATTCATATAATTTATGAATTAGTAAGTTACTATTCGTTTATATATTCTTTTTTTGGGTTAGTTCTTTTTGAAGTTTGCAGATTTAACCCATTTTAGATGAAATATTGTTCGTCTTTTTGTTCGTCTCTCTGGGTAAATACAAATTATAATTAATTACTACAACATTTTCCATTATCCTTTGGTATGTAGGAAAATAAAAGAGTGTAGCAAGAAAATATATTCAAATGGATTAGTAGAAAGATTTCCAGTAAAACTGGACTCGCGAGTCAAGCTAAATTCACACAATTTTTAAGTATACTTTAAGTATACAGTTAAATTCTTTAATTGAAAGCAGAAGATAGTTTAGTGAAGAAGAGATAAGAGGTGTGATAATTATATCAAAATACCAAATATCCAGTGGCGTGCAGTCTAATGCTCAGAAGGCGCAGAGCACACCTGAAATTGAAACGAATTTTAATTGCTGCAAATTATTTTATACAATAACTCAAGTTATTTTATTTAATAACCTTGAACCATTTAACAAATTTTTTTTTTCAATTTTATATTATTTTTGTATCGTATCGGATAAGAGTTTATGCGCTATGAAATGTATTTTCCATCGTAATGAATTTAAAATCAGTGAAATTGGAAGTGTTGATAAAGTTGCAAAAGCTCATCGAAAGCTTTTAATTAAAATATTATTTTAGGCAACATTTTTTCCCAATAATTAAATTTAAATGAAATCCGCAATTTTCGTTGAAAAGTTTCATTGAAAGTTAAAAGCTGGAAGAATATTTTATAATTCCGTATTAAAATCTATTTTCTATCCCAATAATTGAACGTCTACGAAATATAAAATTGTTTAAGAGACTTCCAAAAAACTTATACAACACTATTAATTAAAATATTATTTTATTCATTATCAAATCTATTTTATCTCCCGATAAATATTAAATGTATATGAAATTGGAAACTTTCGATACAAAACTCTGTTGAAAATAAAATCTCTAGAAAAACTTTATTGAATTGAAGGTGAGTTATCATGAAGGCATGCATTAGTATTGTCCTTGCTCGTCCTTGAAAAATTCATCTATCGGCCTGAAATTTTGCATAATATATGTCAATGAGCTTCAGAGATTTTTGAAGCATTTTCTTTTATTTTAAGGAAAATTGGAAATTTCGTGAAAGGACCGATATCTGAATATAAAATAGATATCAAGACGTTATAAACTAAGTACTAAACTTAGGTTTTCTTTGCGCTTACAATGTGCCGAGAAAGCTTTTAGCGAAAATGGCATGTTTTATCCAAATTTAATGAATCGAATAAAAATTAGATTCCAAAATATATAAAATGAAATTTTAATTTTAAGCTTTCAATCAGCATTCGAAATTTTTAAACCATTATTTTGGAAAAAGTTGAAATTTCGTTAATGAGTTTTATCTGTAAAAAGTTAAGTTCGAAAGTTTTGAATAGTCAAGGAACATGGGCTAGAAGTAATGAGGATAAAGCCAAGACATTTGCAAAATATCTCGCCGACGTGTTTATACATTCGCCATCACAAATATCACAAGAGGAAGATGATGCAATTCAAGAATTTATCTCGAAACGAAGCATGTGTAGAACCTCAAATAATTAAATGCAAGATAACGGACGTTCTTCTCGAGGAAATAAATACTATTAAAGCTCCAGGACATGTTTCAGTAACAGGAAAAATATTAAGGGAACTTCCAATAAAAGGTATCAGAATGGAAAATGGAACCACAAAAATGGAAAATTGCCCAAATAATACTCATACATAAAGCCGGCAAGCTGGAATCAGATGCCGCGTCTTACAGACCGGTTAGCCTACTACCTATTGAATCAAAACTACTGGGAAAACTCTTACTAAAAAAAATCAAATTCTTGTTCGATGTAAACTAACCTTTTCATAAATTTGGATTTAGAGCACAAAAAAAAAAACACCCCACAATAGAACAAGTTCATAAGATAGTCAATGTTATCAAATACGACTTAGAACATAAAATAAATTGCTCTGCAGCATTCTTCGACGCCACCCAAGCGTTTGACAAACTTTGGTATTCTGAACTATTATACAAAATCAAAAATAGTATTCCACAGCACATAGAAATACTCAAATCATATCTAACAGAAAGACAATTTTTTGTAAATTATCAGGGAACTACATCTTCTCATATACCTATACAATCGGAAGTTCCCCAAGGTAGTATGCTGGGACCACTACTATACACCTTATTTACTGCAGTCTGCTAACAAACCAGTAAATTACGACATTAAAATGTGCACCTTTGCAAATAATATAGCAATATTAGCATCACACGAAAACCCAGTAATAGCCTCCATAAACTTCAACTGCAGCTAAATAAATTCCGACAATGGTTAAGAACTTGGGAAATAAAAGTTAACGAGACGAAGTCAGTGCATGTCACGTTCACAACAAGACGGGATAACTGCCCAGCTGTAAAAATTAATAACTGTCAAATACGACATTGCGAAGAAGTAACTTTTCTTGGCATGCATCTCGACAGAAAACTAAATTGGAAAAACGTATTTGGGCCAAAAGAATGCAACTTAAGTTTAAACGTTGCAAAAATGTATTGGCTTATTGGGAGAAGATTACAATTATCGCTAGATAGTAAAGTTTTATTGTACAAACCAAACATTGAAATACTCTAAAGGTTTCAATAAAAAATCCTCCGTACGATGTGCCAAACTATGTATATTCTACACAAAAATCCACAAGTTACGTCAAAGAAGAAATTATGGCATTAAGCTAAAAATATCAATGTAGATTACATGATCATCCGAACACATTAGTAACAGACATTCTCAACCAACATCGCTACACCAGACAGAAAAGGTCCGATCCAGTAGACCTACCTTACAGATTCGAATGAATATTGACATATTCCTATATAATTGCTTTAACTAATTAAGGAGCCATATCAATGGATATGTCTTCACTATGACTTAATGTTGTTACTTAATTTACTGAATTTCCATAGAGGATAGATTGTAAATATCATGGAGGCAATAAAAAAAATTAATTAAATAAATCGGATAAAAATTCGATTCTAAATTATATATATAAATTGGCAATTTAATATTTATCCTTCAATGAGTTTTGGCGATTTTTGACTTTTTTTTTGTGATTAATTTGAAATTTCGTCAAAGGATCGTTATTAGGATCGAAAATAGGATTTTAAAACGTAAAAAATATGGTTAAAAAATAAAACTTTCGGGGAGCTTTTAAATTTTTTAAAAGCTTTTGTACGAAATGTTTAGTTCTGGTATTTTTATATTTTTTCTAATTTAATTTATAACTATTTCATCACTACATTTCTTTGGACCCGAAGAAAATTATTAGGAAATCCGGATTAAATGTCATGATGTCAATGGAACTTTGTGCGTTTTGACATTTGTTCCGGCCGAAGAAAATATCCGGCACGCACTCTAGTAAACCTTACTCACCTTATGGAGATGTTGACTGCAAATATCAGTTAATTTATTTCTACTTTCAAGAAATTTTTTTTATCAGTTTTAATACTACAATCATTTTCATCCTATAATTATTTATATAATATAAATATAATCCCAATTTATAATAAGGAACCAGTTTTATTATTAAAATTTAATAACAATTTAATATAATATAATCTACAATGAAAAAATACTCAGGTATATCAACTAGATCTATCAAGATCATAAGGTTAGGTAATCTCTCGCAACTGATATTTTAAAATCCCGTCCAAAATCGAATGATAAGAATTTTTTATCGCGATTTTTTTTTAATAGAGAGAAACAACTGAACTTCGTAAACTAATAGAACATATACTTACATTCGAAGAGTACAAAATAATTTTTTCCTCATAAAATTATAAAATGAATACTGAATCGAAGGCATTTGAGGATTTACTAATACCCTGAGGTCATTTGTTTCCCCTCTATACTATAAATGTAGTATATTAACACCGGTATTTTAAGTCATTCTACACAATTCCCATTTTTCGGATAGTATATATTTGGAATCGATAATAACTACTTATGGACGGTTATTATATATTTACTACTTATGTATATGGTATGGTATGGTATGGTTAAATGAGGGCATTGATAATCTGCCAAGAAATTATCAAGGTCAAAGTTATAATCCATCCATTTATTAAGATCCTTTATAATTGCCAGAAGACTATAGAATGTAGAAATTACCATTGTAAAGGCATTTTAAAGGCTGAAAGGAAATCTATATTTTGAAAACTGTATGGAAAACAATACATATACATAAAACATTAATAATTGCTTGTGATGAGTTAACGGTTTCGTTTCAGAATCCAAACGCTTTGCCTATATATGACACGGTAAAGCGTAGGAATTCTAAAACAAACCCGAAAACTAAATTATCTATGTAAATTAAAATAATATTTTGCAAATCTGGTATTTTAGAATAGCGTAGCTTACTACCTATATGATGAAATACATAAATATAAAATTAGTATTAGATAAATTTGCTACTTACCACCGCCAGGTCGTACGTTGACAATAAACTGTGTTAAAATTACAAATGTTAATGGAAATTCAACTCTCATGGTAATTTTAGTAGTTGAGATAATGAAGAAAAATAGTAGACCACAAATATCTATAGACGAAAACCAAAGTCCGTTGTATGCTGTAACACAGAACACCGTCGTTATATAGATAGCGTTGATAATATGAAAGCGTTAAAGATTCATTATTAAATAGTTTCGATCAAGCTTAACGTCTATATTTTGCATTTGTATCGGAATTCTATGATTTATAAACATTTGCAATCTGGTCAAGGAGATCATCCGGTACAAAATTTGGCACACAATTTTCGTAATATAAAAATTATTTATAATCCAGTTCTGTTACAGCTAATCTTAAAGTGTATTTTTTATCCATGATTTACCAAAAATGAACCCTTACTGATTGTCCATCCAAATCTGGCTTATCCAATATGCATATCAATCAAAATTTCATCTACCAACCACCCTTCATTTCCTAAAATTCCATTTGCTCGAAAGGATATTCGGTACAAAAAATATTAGCAGATTAGTGTTTGGCTAACATTGAATAATAGCATGGATCAGCAATTGTTGAATTCCTGGCAATAATGATATCGATTATCTTTATTACGATTATTATTATTATTACGATTATTGATATACGACATTATTTATCAAGTGAAATAATGTAATGTGATTGCTTTTATCGGATTTTATGGTTAGCTGAATATCTGGGTGTGTAAATGTGCCATGGACATGACGTGTCATGGACATCAAAGACATCATCAATTTCTGTTAATTTTTGGTTGGTTACCTGCAACAAAAAAATTTATATTATTTGAATTATGTTCAGATAAATAACTAGAGTATATAGTTGACCGATGAACGGCTATTTTCGAAAATAAACTTAATTTAGTCAGACGGACGAACACAAAAATCACAAAGTAGCAATACTTATCGATACTTAAGGGGTAATATCTGTTTGAAATTATTCTGTTTTCATTTTTTCTTGGCTTAAATAACGTAAAAACATCTCAAGAATAACATTCATTAACATTTGTTCATGAAATAATTTTTTAAACACTTCTAAATGCTGAAATTTTGAAACACTGCATCGCTTCGAAATGAAAAATTCGGCATTTCGGTGTTATACAGCGTTTAAATAATTCTTTTTTGGGGCCCTTATAAATGCCAATCAATGACAATGAAGCCATATTTTGGACCATTTAGCTTTTACTTTAAAAATGAGTGATAAAGTGAAGTGAATGTGAACAAAAAGGTAGTAAAATTAATTATTGAACGCGTAGACGAAGCCAAACTGGAAATAAATGC
>JANTOP010022993.1:0-12846 GCA_027564815.1 Symmerus nobilis | reverse complement strand
CAAATCAAACGAAAACTAGATTTTTTTTTATTTTATTATTATTTTAATATGAAAAGTGACAGAAAAAACCAAGGCAAAATATAGTTGCGCGACACAAAATTTTTCATGTAATTGAATACAATCAACATCTCTATATATTATTTCTCTAAGGTGTACCCTATAGGTGGTATGGGTGTAAATGCATGGATTGTATGGTACATGTTGCGCCACCATCCATAGCATTGACATTCAAAATTAATATTTATTTTGAGTAAAGGAGCGTGCGAGGTAAAGGCAATCCAAACAATTAAATTTCATATTTTAATATTTAACGGTTTGATTTCATATAAATTATTTGGAGTACGTGAAAAGTCTGGGGTACGTCTAAAGTTTGGGGTACGTCTAGCAAAACTAATATAATAACAGAGAGAAACATATGATACACAAAATATGTATGCAATTGATATGAAAGGGCTGGGACCTGGTTACGAACTAAATAAACTGCAAATGCACTGTAATTGCTAGATTAAAATTAATAAATGGAGGGGGATTGGGTGGGGTGGTGTGTTAGAGGCGGGTTTATGTGATATACAAAGTAAGTAGAAATGGATACTTTATAAATTTAATTCCCTAGGGTTAAAATGTAATGATGAAAACTATTTTTCTTCTTTTACACTAAGTTAAATTTTCAACGTCGTTGTGAACCCTCTGAACATTATTGCATTTGGCTGACATTTTTTTCCTAATAGTTTGGACCCAAGTGGCACCTATCCCCCCTATGCGAATGAATATTTAAGACAACATTTTTTTTTGTACACTCCACCCTACTGTAGGCCCTTTGTTCTTTAGAATTTTAATTTTAATTTTTTGCCTTTAAAAAAAATCGTCTCACTTTAAATAAAATTGAAAATAGTTTCGGAGGACATCTTAAATCGTATTCCATTCCAGAAATAAAAATAAATAATTAATTAAATATAATTAAAATCGGTGATCGGTCCAGTGTATTAATTAAAATCTCTGTTATTATAGGATAGGAATTTCATCTTGAATTAACCATTTTTTGGGTCCGCCTATTTTCAGCTTAATTAATTTTTATTTGCCGGTCGTTTAAAATTTTAATTAAAAAATTGATATTAACCGAAAATTACTTTAAAATCGAGTGTTTTTTTTATAGAAATGTTTTTATTAAAATCGCATCTAATTGTTTTTTTTTTTAGTGGTTCATAGATCCATTTGGCCATCTTTAATTCATCCACATCCCCTAACCGTTATATTTAATTTTTAATCTCGTCCGAATTGGACCAACGTTGGCAGCGATCATCCCAAAATGGATCTATTTCGATTATATGTATGTTAATTTATTTTATTTATTTATTATTATATTGATTTAGTTTATATTTATTTTAAAAATAAATAATTTAAAAATTTATTTGAATACAAAATAATAAAAATTTAATAATTATTCATTAATCAAAAATCAGAAGTCAAGAATATTGGAAAATTTCCTTCTTCAGCTTGACCTTTTTAAAGCGCAGTTGTTGCTAGTGAAATTTCTAAGCCATATCATCCGTAGAAGAAATTCAAATATTTGAACAAAGTAACGGTGAAATTAACTGAAATTTTGTGTATTATATTATGGGAAGTAGTAGTTGAGCTGGTATAATTTTGGTGAAATTCTGCGAAACGCATTTTAGGTTTTATTACTTAAGAAAATCAACTCGACAATTTATCTTATCTTAAGGTTAAATTAAATCAGGATATGCATTTTAACTATTTCAGACTGGATTGTATACGTCTAATATAATTGTTTATACGCTTCTTAAGCCACATGATCTTCCGATTAATCTTTTAAGCTCCTGATAGAGAGAAAGTCTCATTATTTTCTGGCTATACGGATATGGGGACCATTGAATTTATCTATTGATTATTAATTGATTGAAGCGCGTTAAATTTCATATCGAGAATTGTAAAAGTCGAGATTGATTAGGCCCAGTCTGGTATGAATGGAAGTGAGTTTTGAATTTATGAAATTATCGATAAAATCTTGAAAATCGGAATTTATTTGAAATTAGGTGGCTAAAAGTAGTTTGAATTTCTTTGGTTTCTTTTATGAAAATCGTCTTTTAACCTTCGACTAATTACAGACCATCAAGTGTTTTTTTTTGGTCTGTTTTCTCTTCCAACGAAATTTATTACCTTCCAAATGGGTTAAGAAATAGGCAATAAACGTGTTGAAATTGGGACATCGATATCGATTCAGAAATATCAGAAAAACAAAAATGTTCTCCAATATTAAGGGTTGTTGATGGAGGAATTGGTCTTGCGAATTTTTGGGTGTGATAGAAAATTCAATTACGATCTCGAAAAAAACTGATTTTTCGGAAAATTTTGTTCGATGATTGGTAAAACGACTTTTTCTCCACGCTTTTTCCTGGCTGGATTTTTCCTGAATATTCCCATTTTGGTTCCACTTTTTATTGTCTTTTCACTTATTTTCGGGACTTTTTCGAGACTTTATTAATTAATTAGACGACCTACCGTTTTCAATCATATTTATTTCATTTCCTTTTAAGCCAAAACCCCCTATTTATGCCGGGATAATAAGTGTGACTCTTAGGCAAAGCGACTTTGTAAGTAATGTAGTCACTCGCACAAACCAAAATAAAATATCGGAGTAAATAAATAAAATGCAAGCGGTCTGAATTTATTTCTCATAATTTTGCTGGGCCGCTATTTATTTTGAATATGAATTTTCATAGGACCCTCGGATCCAGGGCAGCTCTACTAAATTCATAATCTTGGTGATTAATGATCGTTTTTTTGGTATTAGGAAAAAATTACGGAAAATATACGTAACTTCTGACTACTTACCTGGCTCTAAATTCGACTTACAGTTCTGATGGAAAGAAAAATACTTCTCAGAAAGGAACCTATTTAATATTTTATTTACTACAAAATTCTTTTTTCATACGAAATAAATATTTGAAATTCAGGGCCTTCCAATTTTATATATACGATGCGTTGAAAATTGTGGTAAAATCAGGTGATAAGTAATCTATTTCTCTCAATGGAACCTATTCATTTAATATTTTATTTCATTGCTTAGAAGGTTCCTCTTTCATTCAAATTCATAATCTTTGGGTATTTCTATCATATTATATATGCTGATTGGCGAATTTCTTCGTATCAGATGCATTGGTAATTTTGAAAATTTCAGCTATTGGAAAAAAAAATACTTCTCTCAAAAGAACCTATTAATTTAATATTTTATTTCACTACTTAGAAGGTTCCCCCTTCATTTAAAACTAATTTTTAAAAATTAGGGGCCTTCAATTTAAAGATACGGGATTTTCGGCATGTATGATGCATCGAAAATAGTGGTGATTTCCGCTAATGGAAAAAAAATACTTCTCACAAACTTAACATTTTATTTCGGTACCTAGAAGGTTGTTCTCTCATTCAAAACGAATATCTAAAAATCAGGGACCACTTTAGATTTCATATGAATTATCTACTTCATTTTAAATCTGAAATCATCGGTCATCCAACATAATTCCTAAATTCACAAGTTTGATTATAACTATTTCTTTTATTTTCTATTCAGCTGATGTTAAGTTCCAACTTTTGAGGGATATGTGGTTAACGGGTTAACTGTATAAAATAATTTTGATTAATATCACCTCCTTAATCTTAATGGATATAAATAAATCATCGAAATCTAAGAATTTATGACTATAAATAGAAAACCCTTATTACATTAATTAATAGATATTCCTATTATATTTCTTGATTTAATTCTGTGGCTTAAAGTTAGTTGAAGAAGGCCCTATTTCTTCCCTGTTTTTTTTTTCTTATTTTATGATCAAACATGGGGAACAACAAGTAAAAAAAACTAATCTAATTAAGGTTTAGGTCTTTTACCTCATAACTTCTGAGGTTTTTTATTTGTTGATTTGTTGAGATGTTGTTGTTTTTAATCGAATTTATAAATAGATTTTTTAAAAAAAAAAAGACAACATCCCATTTTAATATGGTTAAGAAGATGTATATTTTGAAATGTCTTAAAAGGTTATTAACTGGAATGAACCCTTTTCTTATTTCGATTTTAATTAAATTAAATATGTTTTGTTAAAGTTTATGAAAGAATTAAGTTGATATATAATTGGATGTTGTATAAGGGCCCCTAGTTATACCTGTCTTTACTTAGCACCTTAAATGTTTAAGGCAATCTAATAGATCAAACCTTATAGTTTTGGAAGTGATAAATAGAAAATTAGTAATTATTATGATTTTCGAAATTTATTAACATTTTTCGAAATCTCGTTTATCTTTTAATTTTGCAATGTTTCACGAATGACGGATGATCATTTATAAATTATAATTTTCACTGTTGCGTGTTACAATTTCTTTTTTTTTCAGAAATAAATTGTATTCATATAATTGGCAATGATCTAATTTTCAGACAAGAAAAATTTATATTAAAATAATCATTTCTTTATAGATTTCGTGTTATTTTCTTTTTTTTTATTTAAAGGTTTTTCTATCGCGTAAATTATTACGTGATATTTTGGCATTATGTGCTCGTTCTTATTGATTTCTTCATGGTTTAATAGAAAATATTAATAGGAACCATAAATATATGTTTAATTTAATAAATGATTTAGGATTAAGAGGACAGACTACTAAGTTATCAAAATTAAATTTTTTGAAATTTAATTTTTGGTAAATTATGAACTTCTAGTCATTATTGTTTAGGACAACTTATTGGTCGGCTCATAAATATTTATAGAAAATTATTGGCAATCAATAACGCTGTTTTTCTGTGGTGCGTGTTGGATTTAGGAAAACAACAGAGAAGTTTACATATTAAAAATAGATTTATTTAATAAATATTTTTTTTTGTTTTTTTGAAAAACAAATTAATTTTTTATTAGTCAATTAATATTAATTTCTTATTCTTTTGTTAAAATAAATTTTAATTTATTAATTGCGAAAAAAAGAAAACTCAATTTCGTTCGAAATATTTTCTAATAATTTCGTATTCATTTTCTTATTATTTTAATATTAAGAAAAATCATTTCTTTAATGTCCCTAAATTTAATTTAATTATAAAGAATTATAAAATAAGTTCTCACTACATTTTACTTATTTAAACCAACGTATAAATATTGTTTTCTAATAAAAAACCTACAACCGTCATACAAATTTAAGTGTTTGCATTTAAGTGTGTACAGGGTATTTAATGACAGGATAAAATATTAGTACCCCTCTGATTCTCAATAGAACTCGCAAATGTTGCAGTTAAAAAATCAACCACCCTGTATAGTAATGAGTATATTGATTACGACCATTGTATGTAACCCGCACATGTAAAGTGGCTTGAGTTTCCATCATACAATCGATGGGCTAATTTCTGATAGCATTTCTGAATAGAACAAGGAAAAATCTGTAATATACATTTATTTTTATTGAATTCTCTTTGTTGAAGGGGAATTACAAATTAGATATCTACAGTGGTGACTAGATTTACACTACCTAAGTCACTGGGAACGAAATTTAGTCCTAAAAAGTACAGACAATATTAGCTGTCTTTAAATTAGCCTTAAAATTAGCTTTCCAAATACTCAATTGCAGGAAATAATTCTAAAAACGTGAATAAATGAAATAAATATAATTGGTCTAATAATATAATAAAAAAATTAATCTCATAAAAAAACAGTCTAGAAAATTGATTGGCGAATGTAGAGAGAAATGAATATTTTTTCCAAGCTCATAATTGGCTCAAAAAAAATTTTTTTTCGAAAAACCTGAAATTAGTTTTTAGTTGCGGTCCTAAAGAACTCAGGTAATGATTTTTAAATCGAATCATCAGCAAAATCGAACTATATTTTCTTAATAAAAATTGAATTTAGGAGTATAATAAATAAAAACTTCCAGAAAATCTGTAGAAGAAAATGAATAATTTTCCCAAGCTCATAACAGACTCAAAAATTCTTTATTTAAAATCCTGAAATTAGTTTCGGTTATAAAGTACGCAGGAAATTTTTTTAGTAAAATCGAACGAAATTTTTTTAATCAAAAATTTTATTTAAAAACTTATGATTAAAAAAATGCCAGAAAATTGATTGTCCAAATTTTTCTTAACGATCTTTACTCTTTCAAAAAATTTTTTATTATCAAAACCTGAATTTACTCTTTCATTTACCTCATCGAACGCCCAGGAAAAAATCGGATCGGCCAAATCGGATGAAATTATCTTAATAAAAATTTAATTTCAAAATTGTGATTAAGAAAAATAGCCAACAAATCGATTGATGAATTTAGAAGAAAATTAGCAATTTTCCCAAGCTCACAATTGGCTCAAAAAAATATTTTTTTTAAATCATAAAATTAGTTTTTAGTTTAACTCATGAAGTTAAGTCAAATTCAGTCAAAGCACACAAAATTTTCTTTAAAAAAAATTGAATTCAAAAACTAAGACAAAAAACAGCCAAAAATTGACTAACTAATGTAAGAGAAAATGAACTATTTTCCAATGCTTAGAACTGGCTTAAAAATATTTTCTTTTTAAAATTCTGCAATTAATTTCTTGTTTATATCATGACGCACTGAGGAAAAAAGTTGCAGGATTCTAGCTCCAGAAATAACGGAGTTGGCTAATAGTTTTCGAAGTCCAGTTACAAAGACTCGTTATTTTCCGAAATAATCATTAGAATAGGTATGCCTAACTTATTCCTAATAATTTTGGGTTTATCTTAGCTATGCCTTTGTGAAATTTTTTGAAAAATGGCCAATACGAACAGGACAGTGTCTAATGTTTTTTGCTAAAATCGGAAATGTGAAAGTTGTTTTTTTATTGACAACAATCATAGTTCTGTGCTCAGATCTATAATTTAAAAATGAGTTTTGGTGATTAGGGTGCATCAAATATGATAAGAATCAATATTAGAATCCTCATCTCAATTTCCTCGACGGAATTCTGAATTAAATATCTCAGAAACCTCTAAACTAAGGTATAAGAAAATCAATATGAATCGAATTGAAGATCCTTTACGAGTATAATAATTTTCTATTAAATAAATCCTGTGAAAACGAATTTTTGAGAAACTCAACATTTTCTATTTTATTTGGATTTATTTGATATTGGACTGGAGTAGTTGTAGCTTTCAGGGAAATTCTCAATAAAATTATTCAAATGGAGGATAAAACTGCCTGTAGGTTAGTATTCTAGTTTTTAAAATATCGCCAAAAATCAATTTTTGGTAATCAATTGAAAATTATTAGTTTCATATTTTACCACTATTCATCAACTTCCAGATGTAATATTTGGGTAACGGGACTATATCTGTGGATCAGATTCTAGGTATACAAGATTATATTCATCCTTTCCTGTTCTAAAAAAATTTATTAGGACCAGATCCCCTAACTTAGCTTTCTCGTTCTGTTATAATTTTAATTAAGTCCCCCCTAAAACGAGAGAGGTGGTTTATTTTGGGAGAATTTCTTTAACAAAAATTTTCCCCCATTTCCTTCGGAACAGTTTGACGTAATTAGATTTTCCGATGTTCAAACAAAATTTCCCGGAAAATCAAATTTTCTTCGGGACTGTCAGAAAATTGGTTGCATTTTTTTTTTATTTTCTCAGAAAATTTCCAGTACAAAAACTCTCCCTTATCGTCGGGCGTCAAATGTGAATGGGAGTCAATTTAGAGAATGGTGTCGTAATTTCGACGGTAATTTTACCATTCAATGATTTCCTTGACATTTACGTCGCCACAAATTCGTTTTATTTCTCGAATAGACGTAACTTTATCCAAGAAATATAGGAAAATGATTCTTGGGGCAGAAAGTTTGAAAAATGAAGTTAGAAAACTCATATGCGGTATATCCATTTCCTAGAGAATTATAATTGCGAAAGCAACCGCCTAGAATTTCGGTTATGAGAGGTGGGTATTTCCGAAAAATTTAAATAAATAAATAAATTCGGCATATGCGGGATATTAATTTTTTTCTACAACTTAATTAATAATTTTCTAGATAAAATTAGAATAAATTCGCTCTCTTTAACTAGGAGCAAATAAAGTCCGAATTTCGGAGGTTCAAACTAGGCTTTTTTTTGAATAATTTAAAATCATACAATTCTGTTATCAGTTGTTAGTCATACGCAATGGGTTGTTTTCCCCCGTTATTTGCCCCTGCAGTATCAGGACTAATATAGGCAGACCTTAAATAGTCAATTTTAATTAGTTTCTTTTCTTAAAATTCGACTACTGGAAGATCCTCGTGAAATTATTATTTAAAAACAAGTATTCGTAATTAATATGACCGTTACATACTCTTTCTAAATTGGGTAGCGTTGAAACTCTTTCATTCTGATAAATCTGACTGCTTTTGAACTTTATCGATATTTTTTTGGGTTTTTCGGATTTATTTTGTCTAAGCTGTACAACTGCCCCGGTATATTTCCGACATTATCCTACCATTTTAGACGTTTACCGGTTTTATCCAGCAATTTTTATCACTCTGAGTGATAAAAATATGTCTTGCTGGGCAACTGAAGCCAAAATTTAATAGAAATATTTCTTGCTGGGCACCTGAGGCCAAAATTTAATTGAATAATAATTCCCTATTTATTTCCCTGTTTTTATCCCATATGTAAGCCAATTTTTCCGGCTTTCGCTAGGCTCAATTTTCTTGCCAACTTTTCTGAGGAATTTTAACAGATTTTATTCTACTTTCCAAATTATCAAATTTTATTTTATATTTTCCAATTGAATTTTTCCTGAATAATCGGGACTTTTTTTATTCTATGCATAATTTTCTGAATTTTAAACGGTTCTTCCCAAATTCTTTCCGGACATGACAACCTTTCTTGGTTTTTATCAACTGTTCGTACTTTTTCTGACATTTTCTCATTTTTTTAATTGATTTTTCAGACCTTTCTGCCAGATAAATTTGAAGAAAAGTCCCGAAAATATTATAGAATTTGAATAGTAAAAACAAGTCACACAAAAATCTAGACCAAAGGGAAATAGAAACAGTAAAGTGGGTGAAGTCGTTAAAAGTTGTGAATAGTTAGAAAATTCGAACAAAATTCATTGATACCAGTAAAAGTCAGAGAATGTTCAGGAAAAGTCAAGAAAAGTCAGGAGAATACTCGATTCGACTAAGTAAATACGAAAAAATTTTTAAAAATGGATTGGTAAGGTTGTCATTACCGATCATTGACCCATTTTTATTCACCAGTTCAATAATATCCTTATGAGAATTGTCAAACAGTCTTTTAATAGAGAAGAGCTAAGAAATCAACAGAGTTTGGCAAATTATTTTATTGAATAGCTTTTGTGGTGATTCTAGACCAACTATAGCTATTTGCTGGCACAGGAGGCAAATAATATTTGGCAATAGACAATAGACATCAGGGATCGGATTTTCTCTGAGATGTTACGCAGAATTGATTAGAATTATAAATTAATATTCCTTTGTACATATATTGAAGAATGGTAACGCACAAATTTGAAAATTTTTCTTCTGGGTTTTCTAATAATTAATTATATTATCTGAATAATAAAGTAAATTAAAACCAATATTCGAATAATTAATTTTTAATCGATGTCTTTAACATACCCTTTTCAGCGTTGATAAAAGGTAAAGCGTAATAATTATTCGTCCAGATTCTTTTCAGTTTAAATTAATTACATTAATTTCAAATTCCGTTCACATATTATTTGTAAATCGGTTGTAGTTTTATTCATTATTTAACTGCAAGTATTATTTTTTTTTCAAATTTATTTTATTTAACAATTCAAAATAAAGATTTTTATTATTATTATTTTTCCAGACACAATAAACCGAACTCCGAAAACAATAAAAAATAAAAGAATTGAATAAAATTCTTAATATTCTTTGTTTTGCATTAAATCAAAATTGATTATAATAAAAAACTAGACAAATAAAAAATAAAACACATAAAACGATTGATTTGATGCCGATTATTGGATGATCCAAATTCAATAAATTATATCCAAATTGAAATTCAATGCAATCGATTAACTACATAATAAAAGACGAATATTAAAAAAATAATTGAATTGTTTATTTATATAATTACTTAATATTATTTTAAGAAATACATTTTTGTCTTAAAATAAATAAAATTCTATATAATATTATTTCCAGCTATCTTAATCCTTCATTCAGCGGTTTTCTTTTTAAGTCACCAATTTTATTCATGCATCCTGTTCCCGATATTTTATTCCCGAATTCTCCTCACATAAAATCCGAATTGGCACACACATAAAACTTTCCGGCTTTTCTTCTATTTTTTAATAATCGTCGGTTGTTTGTTTCATTAAAGTCGTTTGAGCACTAAAATCTGCATTAATTTTGCCATGCAATTTTTTTTTATTAGACTTTTCCGTCCCCTCCACTATCGTGCCACAACACTGCTTTCAACAAGACGATCGCGAAATTTTCTTTAAAAAACAGGACATTTATCGGTTTCGGGGAATTATAAAATTTAATTCCAATGCGCAACCGATTTTCTCCGATTTCGAATATTTAAAAATTTGTTAAAGTCATGCGTGTAAACCGATTTACATATAAAATAATAGATTAAATTCGAAGATACCGCGTCCGACTTCATAGACTATCGTTTGAAGACTGATGCCGATTTACTTCTTCAATTTTCAGCTATAAAGACGTTTGTATTTATTTTCTTATACATTTTTAACCATCGAAGAAATAGGGAAAATATACACTGAATCCGAAATATACATTTTTATTATTCCATATGCGCGTCGGGATAAGAAAATCCAGACGCGCATAATAAAGAGCTGAACGAAAAAAGGGAATAAAAGGAAAGATCGAAAATAATCGAAAAAAATATAATGTGGCAGGGATTGGATCAATTGGATCGACAATGTCTTTATTTTCCTATTTTTACGGCTATCCGGCATGCTATTAGAATGCCTTGTGACTTCGTAACCATTCCATACCAAAAAGACACCCTCTGACCCGGGTAAAAAGTGACCTAAATTTTCGCGGACTTGCAAAAATTTTGGGGAGATGCGTCTAGTTACAACGCTGATAACTCCCAAACAGATCATTAAATTTTTTTTTCCGTGATATCAAATATTTTTGTAGAATTAAATTTCTTTATTAAAAAAAATCGTTTTTTCCCTTACCCTGAAAATCTTAAATAGCAGGCAGGGTCAGATGAAAGCTCATTTGAATGTTAACAATTATACAAATCGCCTCCACTTTACTTCTTCTAATTACCAGGCCGTTAAATCAATTTTATAAAATTGGATAAATGAAAGGTCGATAGTTATACGATCCCTCCTTTATACCAAAAATCGATAATATAAAAATTTATTTTAATTTTAAGTAGTTAGGGATGCTGTCAGTAAAATTCCCATACAAATCACCACTACTCTAACTTCTTGATTAAACTTTTTGAATATTTTCTGAGAAAGATATTTGCGAATATTAAATCTATGCACGCCAAAAATCAATCATATCAATGTATTCGTTATAAAATGCCCAGAAAATGATAAATTTCGCTTGTAATTATCCTTGAGCTTCGTTTTAGAACTATGTCCAGTGGGAATTTTTGTTACGTTCACGTACCAATTTTAATTACCCCAAATATTCATACATACACCTATAAACAGTAATGTACATTCAGCCCTTACTACCTCGTCAGATTTCTGATTACCAATGTTACCTACGAGTATTTCCCCCTATGCATTTCAGAGTCAGAGTCAAAATTTGTATATTACAATCATTTTGCTTGTGATTTTCATTATTTTCTGACCGATCTGTTGAAAAATGGAACATTCCAGAAATTTTCTTCGGGACGTGGAAAATCTAATTACACAGAATTGTTCTCAAATGAATGATAAACTAATTTGATTATTAAAATTAAATTAAATCAACCAGCAAAAATTTTTTATCTCCACTTTTCTAAAAATATCGAAAAATTCATCGATGAATTTCAATTTCAAAATTCCGCTTAATATTACTTTATGGGGATGACTTAAGAGCGCTAATAACATAAAAACCTTAAGGGGTTATCTAACACATTATAATTCTAAAATGACGTCAAACATCGATCTTAAAGAAATCTACGATTTTCCTTTTAATTTTCAATGTTTTTGGGTCGTTCTGGATAAATTTGAAATTTTCTGAACATTTTCTGCGGAACTTACAAAAACTAATTACACAGAATTTTTCTTAAATGAATAATAAATAAATCGATTTCTCAAAATTTGAAAAATGTAGTTCGGGAAAATCCCGAATTTTGGTTGGGTTTTCCATCGAGCAACATTTTTTAATATCTGCTTTTCAAAAAATTATAGAAATTTTTCATTAATCTCATTGGCAATCAGCCTGTTTGAAGCCCACTGCTGAACATAGGCCTCCCCCAAGATTTTTTCTTTGGGGGGTATTTGGTCTAATTCACCACGCTTACCAATGCGGGTTGGTGAATAATGTATTACAGTGCCTCGCATAATTATAGCCGCACCAACACCAACTAATTTTTCGGGTTTTTGTTGAGTGTGTACAGATTTTAAAGAATTATATTTCTTATTATTATTTATCAGCTTAATTATTGTATTTACACAAAAAATTAGATTTCAGTCTCGGTTCTAATAAATTTTATACGCAATAAATCGTTTTTCGACTAACACATAACACTGTATGTTAGTTGGTCTTAACCTGTTGGCATTGACCATTTAAAGTTAATTGACAACAGGTATAAGGTATATGTTTTTTGCCTACTCTCACACTGAAAATAATATCATAGTAAATTCAACAATATCATGTTTGATTCAAATGGAAATCATAGTTCATTTGGTTCCA
>JANTOP010022982.1:0-12849 GCA_027564815.1 Symmerus nobilis | reverse complement strand
ATGGTGACCTACGATGCGCGACAGCTTATATCTTCCGTATTTTTCGACGAAACACTTAAAAAAAAATTGCAAGATTTGCTTAAATACATATATAAAATGTTCTCAGAGTTTCAAAAAATTATATACATTCCTTACGTGCTAAAAAAATTCATGAAAATCACTAAAAAAAATGGAGTGCTAACCCTATTTCCCCCCTTAATAAAAACTTTCCGTAAATAACTTAGAAATATTTTCCCATCGTTAGATAAGAGAATGCTTGAAAAAAAAAATTTTCTTAGAAATTTTTACGAAAATTTCGATTTAAAATCAATCAATTTTATTGCATTTTGTACAAATCATATAAAATTTGAAACATAAGTTCGTTGTCGACACCATAATCAAGGAATTGATAAATCCCGTAGCTCATCCCATAATTGAATTCATATCGAAATTTCCTAACGTTAAATTTCCCGGTTTATTATAACAATTTCCCTGAAAACAACCGTTTTGTTTTTGTATCGACCCTCCTTAAAATCAGGGATTGATTCTTTTTAAATAATTGTTTTAATAATTTCCTCACTGAATCCTTAAATTTAATTTCTCATATTCACATTTACCGGTCCCTTAATAAAATTCTGTGAAAATTTCAATTTTATAAGTCCAAGTAATATCTGCTTCTGCACAACCTAATGGATATATTGACAGCACGCCGCTGCTTCCAGCTCCTTACAAATAATGAGCAAAGGTAGTGAAATAGATTTCAATGCAAAATGCATTCTTTACCTAATGAATAGTAAATTTTATTATTTTATTTTTGTAAAGAATTATATTTTTAATAGACCTCAAATAAATGGAAAAATGTTAAATAAATAAATATACATAAATCTAAACTAAAATGTACGAGTAATACATAAATCTGATTTAAATGGATCGATAAAAGTTTCTTGGCAGGAATTAAATTTACTTCAATAATAGATATCGATTTCAAGAAAATTTGTAATGAATTTGTTTGGCTCGTAAACAATTATAATAAATTACAAACAAGCTCTAAATATTCCTCATTATTTTTATTCATTATTTTACAGAATTTTCTTTCAAATTCGAATTTCCGCATTTTACCTCACCATTGAAATTCCTTGGAATAAAATAAGAATTATTTGGTTCCGAGCCATTATAAATTGACAGGCTCAGACGTACTTTTAAAATCTATAACAAATTGGAAGCGATAAAAACCTAATGATATGGAAATTGTTTTTTAATTTGAAAAAGAAAAATAAATAATTTTTAATCATTTGAAACCAGATCACCTTGTTCAATGAAGTTGTAAGAATCAACTGTTATAATTATTATATTTTTTTTTTAAAAATAATAATTAATAATAAATTATTTGGAATATTCACTTATTTGCTACTACACATTTCGTGTAATCCATTAAGTACTTTGTTTCCATATTTGCGTGATTTATTTGTTTGAAAAGCCCCCACAAGTAACAAAAAAATCGCGGAATCTGAATCATATGCGATTTTTTTTCTTTGCGCTAAATTAAAACCACAAAACAAATTGTTGAAGAATTCGCTTGCGAGATATCAAATTACGATTATTTTTTGCGGAATGCCTGAACGAGATGGAAAACGAGTTCGGGGTTTTTGGTTCATAAGAAGGTCTTTAGTCATTAAATCCATGGATTATTTTAAAAATAAGTGTATGATAATGGTCAGTACCCTTTTAACATATTTAATTATCAGAATTAAAGATAATAAATATTAATTTTTAACACCTCAATCGCATTATCTTTCACTAATTTCAAAATTTTTAACTTATAATTTACAATAATAAATTCAGAAGATAATGTTCCTGTAAGTATGTTGAAATCGAAATGTTCAATTAACTTAACTCTCCCCTATATCTGTACGTATGAGTAAAGTATAAAATCTCTAATCAACATAAATTGTTACATAATGGACCACGTTTCGGTACCATAAGCAACACGACCTCGTTGAAAATTATGCACACCATCGCGCACCTTCCAATGCATAAATATCTAATTCCATAGCATATTTTTTTAACCATTTATGGATTCTAAATCTATGAATAATGTATAGATATCAGTGAGATATTTATATTATGTGCTTCTCATATTTGAGCGGAGGCACACACATATTGTTCGGTATTTATGCGATATCATGTTTGTTCCACAGTGCGGCTTTTCTTATTTTGGCTTTGCAAAATTTATCGCTTGTCCGATATTTTCCCATAAAATTAAAGAAACATTTCATTTTGCAACATGATAATTTACACATTTGACCATAAAATAATGTTAAATTAAAATTTGTAAGTAATTCTATCAGAAATAAATTTGAATAAATTGTTAAACAAATAATATTAAGCTAATTATACCAAGGTTTATAATTGAGTCCCGTTTAAGAAAAAATTAATTTTATTTTTTTTTAAATTCTACATAAATTAAAAATCTGTCTCCGAAAAATTGTGTTGTTTTTGTGCAATTTTAATGAATATAAACCTTGTTAATTAAGGAGAAAAATTCAAATTTATTACTTAGGCGTTGTGTGTGTTAAAAAATGTAAAACTAGTTTCTTGTAATTATAACAATTTTTTGCTTGCATAATTTGCGCATTGTTTTCAACGAAACGAGACAATGCGGCGCGAGTACACACAATAATGTCATTAAATTTGATGCCGTTGAATATTTTGCAAATTTATTGAACGATTGACATGCATTTTTTATGGTTTTAAAATTGAAATCAAGCGTTTAAATTGAATGAATAAAGTTTTATGATCGATGATTAGGGTTCATTTATATTGAATTTTAAATTAAATAAATTCATTCTATTTTTTTAACTTTTATTTAGAAAAAAATCATTCCGTATTCACTTAAATATATTTCAGATCCAAAACTAACTTCAACTCTGTTTATCACATCCAATTCTAATTTCGTCTTTTTTTTTTTTTTATTTTTGGGTTTATAAGAACCCAAATTTAACAAATTTTCTGTTTTTAATCTAGAAAAAGAAATATGGCAGGAAAGATATTAAGTTTCCCATCCCCAATTCAAACGGCAGTCTTCTATTCTATCTAAATGACTAACTTATCTCTTAAATTTTCTTTAACCACTCTCAGTTTTTGATTTCCGACTGTATACGACTGATCATTGGTCAAATCTTTATATACAATGAATCCGCACCCAAATTGTTTCTATACTAATTTCGACAATTTTAGCAACGATTCCTTTCACTTTTATGAAAAAAGGATACAGCCTATCACAGTGATGGATAATTTTTTTTTGTATAGTAATGGCGGACAAAATTCCTGTTCCATAACTCCAAAACTTTGGGGCGATTTTTAGAAATAAGTATTTCTTAAGGTGATTTCTCAACATGCCTCAAAATGATTTGGGTATCAAAACGTGTTTAATGAAAACGAAAGTGGATTTCTTCAATTTTTTTTTATCAAATTTAAGTCGATATTTCTATGGAGAAAAGTGAGTCTTATAGTCCGTGAAATACGGTAAATTTATTCATTTTTTTTATTACGGGTAGATAGATTTAAGTTTTTTCGGGAAAGTAAAGATTGTGCTTACAAGTAAATAAGATATACATTATAACTGCTATAATGCATATTTTATTGTGCTAATGCACAATGCTAATAAAATGTGCATTATAACTGCTACAATTCCATTTTATATTGCATTAAGCACGCATGCAAGAAACAAGCATTTGTAGCAGCTATAATCCATCTTTATTGGCCATTAGGTACAGCATGCTTATTCAATAGTTTTTGGTGTTATTCTATTATATAATGCTTTTTAATTTTCGTTATGCTTTAGCACTGCCAAAAGGTGCAAATCTGACAGTTATAATGTTTATTCTCAATTTTTGCATGCTACAAGCATTATTGTACCATACAAAGATGTTACTAGATTGTTTTATTTTCAATCCTACAAATACTTGTAGTCTCCATAATACGCTACTGAAATGTAATACAGTAATACCTCATATAACGCGCCCTCTTACAACGCTGTTTCGTTATAACACTCTTTTTCTGAAACCAAAAAAAAAATTGAAACAGGAAAAAATCGAAAAACGAAATAGTATTAAAAAAAACTAAAAAATTGGGTTTTTATCTTTGTATTTTCGTCAGTTTTGTTATGTCGAATTCGTATGGCGCACGAGTGTTTTAGTAGTGCACCATAATCCATTAGAATCTGTATTTTTGACAGCTTCACATTGGATCAATTTTTGGGAAAGGAATAGGTTTAATGCAATAAATTTTGAAATTCAACACTTTATTATTTGTTAAGTTTTTGGATATTGTATTTCAATAAGCAAACTATTTACTATAGAATTACTTTAATATTTTTATTTTTATACCTATATATTGTATTGAGTTAAATTTACTTAAAATTTACTATTAAATAATGAAATAAAACCATTAAAAAATGAAAAAATGGTGTTTATTGAGCACGAAAGTAACGTAACCCCTCAATATATTTAATATATTTCTTGCCTCCTATAGCGCTGTTTCCTATTACGCTCAATTACCGGGAATGCATCTACAGCGTTATACGAGGTATTACTGTATTGTTACTTCTTATTCTCCCTACCTAACTAAAATGTATGGAAGATAAAATTCCTAGCTAGCGGGAAATCATTCCTCTTAATTTTCTTCAGATGAAATTTTTTCAAAAAATAAATTCGTTCTAAAAATGTGTCCAGTGTATTGTAAATGGTACGCTCTTCGCAATTTAATTTCGAAATCACTTTATTAAATCCAAAAAAGTTGACTGTTTGTCTTGTTTTTTTTAATTTCGATTCGACATGTAATAAATAAAAAGTTAATAATGTGAAATTAATTCCAAAATTGATCTAGTAAAAACTTGCGTATACGCACAATATCCCGCATCTCAAAAACATGACAACGAATTGTCAAATTAACCAAATATGGTAGCCCAGACTCCTACCGTTCACCAAACCAAACGACACTTTGATTTAGTGTTCTGTCATTCATTTAATCAGAAAATGAAATGTTTCATTTATTTTTGTTTATTTATAATTGAAAACTATTTTTTAATGATTGATAAATGATAAGAATAAATATATATTTGGCAACATACGAGTATAGTACCAAACACTTGTTGCAAAAATGGCGAAATGACTTTATCACGGTTTTCAATCTATTCATGTAACAAAGACGCGACAAAAATGATCGATTTATATTATGGTAATAAATCCAATGATTTTATTCATTTATTCTGTGAATTTAATATGATATAATAAGAAGATATCCATCCAAACCAAACCGTATAATAAAAACTGTAAAGTATTTGTTAGAATATTATTTTGTTTCGTCAAACAGAAAACTTGAATTGTAATGAAATATAAATATGCATTACATGGAAAATGCATTAATATCGTTTGATTGACTATTGAATTCAACCGCAGACGTGTTGATGGACAGTTTATTAACATTGCAACAATGTCTTGAATAATTGATTAGATTTAAGAAAAACCGGTGTGTATAGTAGATAGTTGTCTCATCAAGATAGAACAATCAATGTTGACGTTCAGAATGACAAATTTGGAAGTACATAACAGTAAAATTGATAATTTTGAAAAACTACTTATTCTAGTGTGCCGTCGACCAGGCATAAAGATACTCTTATAAGCTTTCGAAAAATGACAACGCAGAACAGGAAAGAGATTTTATTTAAAACCAATCCCATAATATACGACGGGTAGTGGTACTAGTTTTGAATAAAATTGAGTATTTTTCATAGTTGTTTCATGGAATTTACACGGATGAAAGTCTACCCTATAGAGTGGGCCATAATTCATCAGATTTGATGAATCCGCCGATCCTTTTTTCATGAAATAATTTCGATTTTTTTTTTGAATATTTAAAAGCCCACATATGCAACACCCCACGGATGACAAATTATTTATAATTATCGATTTTTGATTAAAACGTTCTATTAATTTTCAATTAAAATTGTAGATAAAAGCAAGGAATGAACGATTAAGGAAATTAATAGTTAAGTGGATAATAAAATTTAATCTAAATTTGTAAATTTGTTGGTGGTTAAATTTGTGTGATATAATTATCCGCAGTCACCCATATTTGTGAGACAATTTTGTAAGAGAAAACGCCTTCAACAAATATTATCCATAATTTAGTTTTTTTTTGGCAAAAAAAAAATTAAATAACGCAAAAATAAATAAACATATTTGACATTGACCTACTGATTAAATAAGCAAATATAAGATTAGTTTAATGGATTTGTTGTTATTTATTTTTTTGATTTGCCGTACGAAAATTTGGATTATCTTAGATTTGTTAAATTGATAGTCAAAAAATTGCAAGAAAAATTAAATATATTTATTAAAATTTTAATTTTAATTGAAATTGGAAAAAATCTACAATTAAATGGATTTTTAATTAAGTTTTAAAACAAATGTAAAATTATTGCAACATTTGTCCATGAGAATTTGCATATCTCATTGAATTTTACTAGAAAATCAAGTACGTTGGGAATTTAGATTTAAGTTTGTCCCGTGCATTACCCTCGACTATTTTAAATTAATAAAATTGTTTCGATTATTCATTTCTTATTACACTTATATTAGGATTTAAATTAATTTTAAACTAATCTCATGAATTGAATTTTATTTCCATAGAATTCTATATATAATTTGCATTAATATATAGATTAGATCAGGGATTCTCAAACTTTTTGATTAGCGGAGCCTTTTATATTAATATAAACGCTTGCTGAGCCCCCTGCTAAAATATCAATTGCTCGTATAGGTCTTCTGAAAAATGCAGGTTAAGGGAAGTTTGCACTTCGTCGAAATGTTGACTAATGCCGTCATATAACATCACGGTCAATCTCGATCCAGACGATTGATTTGAATAGAAAATCGGTTTCAATGCGAACAAAATTATCTCTAAAACAAAATGGTTTCATTGACCTTTAAATTTTCAAAAGCTTTTGGAGGAAATTTTCAAAATCGTTTCTAATTTTATTAATCCGATGAAAAGTAGATTCCAAATACATAATATGATATTTTAATTAAAAGCTTTCAACAAGCTTGGAGGATTTTAACAGTTTTCCTTACAAAAATTGAAATTTCAAATTATAAATAAAAAGTAAGTTCCAATGCTTACAAAACTACATCCGAAACTTAAAGCTTACTTTGAGCTTTAAAGATTTTCAACAGCTTCTGGCGGAAAATCTCAGTTTTGATTTAAATTTCAGTAATCCGATGAAAAGTAAATTCCAAATAATTGAAATGAAGCTAATTCGAAGCTCTCAGTGAACTTTTATGGAATCTTTTCGGTGAAAATGTAAAATTCCGTTGCGTTCATTTATTTCACTTAAAAATAGGTTTCATTACGTATAAAATTATACCCGTAAGTCAAAGCTTTTCGGAGCTTTTTCGTTATTGAAAACAACCAAACAAATAAGCAAACAAAATAAAATTTGAATTGAAAGAAAATTGAGTTTTTTGAGAAAATATGAAATTTCGTTATAGTAAAGTTATTTGGCAGAAAGATTTTCCGATTTTGAAAAGTTTTTGGTGGAAAATTCTAGATTTCATTAAAATGTAATTAATCGGATGAAAAGATAATTCCCAATAAACAAACTAAAATTTGTATCAAAAGCTCTCAGTAAACTTTTGAGATTTTAATTGGGCTTTTTTGAGAAAATTATAAATTTCATTTTCGTAGAATTATTTGACTGGAAAATAGATTTCAATACGCATAAAATTATGACTGAAAATCAAAGCTTTCTTTGAGCTTTCAAATTCTTCAAAAGCTTTTAAGGGAAAATTTCGGATTTTTTTCCGTTTTCTTAATCGAATAAAAAATAGATCTCAAAATTAATAAAGTAAAGTTTTAATTAAAAGCTCTCATCAAGTTTTTTGGTCATCAATAAAACTTTTTGCAGGAAATTTCAAATTACGTTACAGGAAAATTATTTGGGTCGAAAAATTATCTGAAACTAAAAGCTTTCTTTAAGCATTTCTAATCACACTTCAGATTTAATTAATCAAATAAAATGTTTGGATTTTCCTTGTAATTTTCATTACATTACGGATTGAATTTTCCACTGACTTTCTTCCGGACTTGGAAAATCCAATGACGCAGTATTATTTTCTAATCATCAGATAAAAAAATTTAATTATCAAAATAAAAAAACAATTAACGCCCGAATTTTTGGTGGGAGTTGAAATGGGACGTCGTTATTTAAGCGACCACTTTGCCGGAAAACTGGTTATAATTTTCCGGGAAATTTAAAATTTTAAAATCTCACTTGCAGCTTATTTAAAGGGTAGTTTGGTAGAGGTAATGAGATAACAACCTTAAAAGGTTATTTAACAAAGCCATATTTTAAAAATAATTTTAAATAATATCATTTATTTTCGGGGCCACTTTGATGAAAAAATAGAATTAGTAACCGTAATAGTAATAGTAAGTAAAAATGAAAACCGAATTAGTAACGCGAACCCCCGGGAAGGGTAACTATCGGGGTTCGCTTGCTACCTTAACAAAAATATCTACTAATGATTCGAGATCAACAAATATAAATTCTATATAAATTCGTAATATTCCACTACAAATATTTAATCCTCGCCTCTTAGTCACCGATCTCAAAAGTTTGGCTGTGGGAGGGCGACTTTCCATAAATAGAGCATATCCGATTAAAATAAAAATAATAATGGCAGAAAACAAAAAGCGTATTAAATATTATGATAAACATTTTGAAGAAATAAATATAATAAATATATTAATTTGAGGAAATAAAATAAAATTGTTTAAATCCAATTGTCCATTAAAATATTTCAAAATCAAATTGTCACTTACCCTGCCGGATAAGCAAGAATACCAGTTGTCGGTGATACATCTAGCGCAGCATTACTGCATACAGTTAAACCGAGGACACGCTTTAATTTAATCTGTAAATAAATAAAAATGTCAATTTTATTAATAAATAAAATTATTTCTCTATACATTCGATTTTATATATAAATATTAATTGTAAAATTCCATAAATATTTCTAATTTTAAATCGAACAATCCATTCACATAAAGTCATAAATAGTCGAAATTGAATGAATATTCATAAAGCAGTAGGTCGGAAAACGTTTAATATTTCTGCTAGATATTGTAATGGAATGTTTTACAACATTTTTTTCATGGACAACCATGTCAAGTCCGATCGTTATTTAATCATTCGATCTTCAGACGTCTAAAGACAAGACTTAAATAATACAAAAGAGGAGCGAATATTTTCTGGAAGACAAGAAGACGGTGTAACAAAATGATGTTTAGTCTAGTCATAAACAATATTTCCTTAAGTTAGTGAGCAAACTCAGCCTTTCGCCCATAACTTTTTCAGGGAAAAGGGAGCGGCAAAAAAAAATTTACTTCACAAAGTCCAATACAGAAGATCTATTGAGGGCGATGGGCCACCGCAAAAAAAACTTCAAAAGACCTGAAAAGTCAGGCTTACCGTCCGATCACTTTGAGATGTGCTACAAAGTTGAAGCCAGGGCAAATGTAAAGCAATTCATGCTATTCTCGAATTTTTTGCCCGTCGCAAGATGGGACTGCTATGCAATTTTTTTTAAATTTTCGGGAACCTCAATTTTTAGAACGTTACGCCCTATAGTCGGATTTTAAGTTGGACCATCCTTTATATATTAGTGATTTTAGTTTGTTTTTATCCCCCTCCCCCTTCTGGTATTTGGTCTCAGGGTCTCAGGGTGAAAATTCGCATTCCAAAAATTCCCTTTTTGTCGAAAACTAGCTCAAGATGACGTCTCATGTGAAACTAATGTTCGTTGGGTCTTGCTGGACCAGGAAAAATGTTGAATAAAATCACTGCCTGCCAATAGATGGCGCCGATTGTCGAAAATCAGTTTTTACCGAAATTAAATACTAAATGATTTCTGACGTCATAGTGGTGTATGGAAAAGTTGTTTGGATGGTCGATATGGAGTTGGGAAAAATACCGTCGCCTACCGATAGATGGCGGCGATGGTCGAACATTTTTTAATTGCTATTATTCATGCCGGGTGGTAGCGGATGTCGAAAAAGTACATAAAATGTTCCCCTTTTCTTCCTTCTAACCTCCTTATGGTGAGTTCCAGGTGGGAGACGTGACGAACAAAGTTGTTTCTCGGGTTGGAGTTAAAGGGGGGGGGGGGGGGGGGGGCTTTTTTGATCGTAAATAAATTCCTTGGAAATCCAAAATTTTTATTTCATCAAAAAATTGCAAAAAATTGTGGCTCTTGCTGTTAACGAAAATTTGCCGAACATTGCCGAGGTGGTTTTTCTATATTAGCTGTCTTATTTATCGTCCGATCGAAAAGCGGTCTTCTGGGGGCCTATAGAACATGTGAAAATACACCTGAGAAAAATAAAATATAGGTGGCGCTGGATACAAAAAACTGATTCTTGCCAAAATTAATGTTTAATGTTGTTTGGTATGTCGAGGAACATCTGCCAAAATTCAGTACTGGGAAATAATCAGTGTTGGGAAATACAAAAGTTCATAAAATCGCTCTACAGAAGGAAGTTGCATATAGGCAGGAGTTAATTATCCTGAGAACTACCTATATGCAACCACCTTCTTTTAGGTGATCTAATCAGTTCTATTTAGCCCATCTATCCATCCATCCATATATCTATTTTTAATTTAGACGCTGTTAGGAAATCGATTAGAACGGATCAAAGATCAGAGCGAAAGTGATAGAAAGTGAAATAAATTTCTGTGAAGCCGTAATAAATGAACGTTAATTGCTTAGTATATTAAATGAAATTTTAGAGTGTTTTAGTAATATTATCATTTAATATTACTAAACCGAGCGAAGCGAGGGTAACCCCAGCTAGCATTTACTAAAATTCAATTTGGAATTGAATTTGAGCATCTGTATTGATTACAATAAGTGGATGATATTTTAATGACAATATGTTAGATCTAGATAAATTCGACCTTATTCGTAACGTATTTATGGCTAGTCCATATACTTAGTAATGAATCCCAAACTGAAATTATTTGTCCAAAAACGAATTAACATATTGTGGGTGTTTTGAAAAATATTTACTTCAATCTGAGATGATGTCGTTCATTTTTCATTAAAAAAATACCTTTTGGAATTTAAATAAAACGAAAATAAATATTTCAAAATTCTCGATTATCACCATCAAGTTGGATGAGAGATAAATGGAAACAGTGAAAATTTTTAACACAGAAATTTAAATAATTAATTAACTTAATTAATCGTAAATAAATTTCTCCCAGAAAAAATACTAAATATTACCAATAAATAAATCATAAAAATTGTTTGCAACAAAAACGATACGAATATTTATATGCATAAAACTGAATTATCTCTTCATTTAACTTACTCACTCAATTTATTTTTTAATTTTATTAATAAATTAAGATAAATAAAGGCGCTCCACATACCCAATTTTATTACTTATTATTTAATATTTAATTAATTATCATTGCCGCAAGTATGATATAAAAATAATTATTAAGAAAAATAAAAACAATTTTAACTGTAATTTATTTCAGATAATTATTTTTTATAATATTTTAATAAATTTTTACATAATATTTTGGTTAAGAAATTATTAAAAATTGCCTTGATTTTTTTAACGAGTTGATATAATAAATTTAACCTAAAAGTGTATTTAATAGGAACAAATATGATTGTAAAATCTTAATTATATAAAAAAATAAAATCTATTCCGATCTAAATTTATGTAATAAAGTAATTTACAAACGAATGATATAACTTCGACACCAATCCACTCCTTCTTTACTGAATTGATAGAAAATATTACGAAAATCTACCAAATTTCTTGTCAAATATTTCACTAGCACGAGCAAATATTTCACTGAAATCTCATTTTTCATTATATTAAATCCTGAAAATCTGGTTTCAAAAGCATTTATATCTATCTATCTTCGGATTTATATATCCTTTACCAATGTATTTCCTGATTTTCTCATCATGCAAATAGTTTTTCCAATTTCCTCGCCAAATTTTCTACGTAATCACATCAGAGAAAAATCTATAAATTTGATTTACAATATGGAATGAGTTGTTAATAATATGAAGGAGGTGAGAACGACGATAAATCAAGTAAGGTGGTTGTTATACGCCCCTTACCTTCTACTTATAGAAAAACTGACATATTTTCATTTAAGATTATAATTTAATCGAAAGGATTAAATTTTATGTAGCAGCATATCCTTTACCCAGATAAATTTAATGGTATTACATTATAAGGACATGATGCCATCCTTTAATGATATAAAAATTGCTGTACGATACAAAATTCAATAAGTGATAAAAACCACTTGGTACATAAAAAAATTTGCATTTAAACCAGGGATGGGACGGATATTTTTGGAACTGTTATTTTATCCATTCAGTATTACATCATAAATTCTTATTAAATTAGATAAAGATAGAATTTCCATCGAAATTATTAATTTTATTAACTACAAGAAACTAAAATTATCCATTTTTAAAAATAGAATATCAATTGTAATTTTTATTCCAGAGAATTTATTCTATTTTTCTTTCGGTTTTCAATAATGTAAATTCCTGGTGAAAACTAACTTCCGTGACGCTATAATACCTGTTAAAACCTCTATCTGGATGATGCTGTATGTTCTAAAAGAGCTATATTATCTCTCTGTATGAATACTACTCGTATGTCGAAATCTATAAGACATATGAATTGGGCTAAGGTAAAAGCAAAAACCGAAGATATAATAAAGACTTATCACGATGGGAGCAATTTCAAAATTTCTTGAATATCGAATTT
>JANTOP010022971.1:0-12850 GCA_027564815.1 Symmerus nobilis | reverse complement strand
AAATTAAGATTCTAGATCAATTAGTTAACAAGTTGAGAGCACTTAAAGTTGAAATTGTTTGCAAATGGTCACAAGTGGTAACGTGGACAGACCCAATAGTGAGAAATCAAAACGCGCAAGTTTGAACCGCTCTCCTGAAAAATGATGTCTTTGTATTTTACACATAACTTCCGAATGGATGGACCAATCAGGATAATTATTTCTTTTATTTGAAGAGGAATGTATAGGTACACTATACTTTTGTCGAATGAGAAATTGATAGTTATATTTTTTCCATGCACTTTTAATCCCGACAAAACAACACGTTTTACAGAATGCCCGTTAAGGGGTGGTAGCAGTTACTGTGCTCCACAAGGTTTACATGTTAATTTTATCATCTTTAGGTACACGTAACTTCCGCCCCTTTAACTTTTCAGATCGATTTTTTTTAAACTATTTGTCACATTATAAAGTTTAATTTATAGTCCAGAAAAAATAGGGTTTTCCTATGAAATAAGTGGCAGTTTTCCGCCTTATTCGAATTTTTAGAGAAATGTTGTTGTTGTGGTTCTAAATAAGATCTGAAAGTTCCCCATCGATCCGAGTTCCGCTAACCATACCACGCATGGTCAAAGTTCGCGAAAATAGTTTTTCATGAATATCTCATTAACCGTTATCTATGAAAAAAGTGGGGGAAATCTTAATTTTTGTAGTAACGTTCTTTTTGTGATTTTAAATAAGATCTGAAAGTACCCCATCAATCCGAGCTCCGCTAACAATTCTACGAGGGGTCAAAGGTCACGAAAACGTGTCCGCTCGCGTTTTTCGTGAATATCTTATTAGCAATTACTTTTACGAAAAAAGTACAAGAGATCGATTTGGTAACTCTCAAAATTGCCTGCAAGAGTACATATATCTTTTTTCTGTGCAATTCACCGTAAACAAGATACGCACTGACTTTTGACAGATACCGAACAACATTGCCATACACTACTTTGGTCTGTCAACCTAATTGTACAGGTTTCCCATAGCTTGTATATCATTTTCATATGATTCGCATGGGCCCCATATATTTGTATAGGAAATTGAAAAATGCACTGGAAAATAGGCGACAAAATAAATTTTAATTTATTTTTTTTAAATATTTTTTTGTATGAACGCCCCCCTAGTATTTTGTATCAGCCGATAGGTATTTCCATTTTGCATCCAAAAAAAATGTATCATTTCAAATTTCCTTGCCTCCCCTCCGCTGGAGACGGTTTTCTGATAAATCTAATTTTAGTCCAAAAGGCATGAAAGGGTTAACTTTTTCTAAGTTTTTTAATTTTGTCCTGTAGAGCAACTATCTACGCAACTTTCATAGAACAAAACTTTTTTTCCGCCGAACAAAATTTTCGGAAATCGGCGATCAAAGACCAAAATGTCTAAAAAAAAATTTAAAAAATGACAGGGGGGAGTGTCCTTTTTTTTGTTCAAAAAATCAACTTTTTTATTAAGGGGGCTAGAGAAAAAATTCCACCGCCAATCGATTGCTATGCAAATTGCAACTCTTGGGCAAATTTTCGGTTAACACTTTGCCTCCCAAACAAAAATTATTGTCCGTCCACATCAAAGGGTTAACCAAACCACATATTGTGTTGCACATGATTGGATGCGCAATGACGTACGCAACAACTTTGCAGTACATCATGCACTCTTGCATGCTGATTAACTTTTTTGTACATCATTTTCATATCGAACGCCTTTTTACCACACTTTTGAACAAAACTCGAAAAAATTTTTAGCAGCGCCACCTATCTTATATTTTTCAATATTTATCCTAGGTCCAGCTTGACCCAATGAACAACTCGGCCATACATCACTTTAACATCGGACGCCATCTTGAACCATTTTAGCAAAAAAGTGGTCAACTAGGGATTTAAACACAATAAAATTAAAAATTTTTTTCGTTAATATCGGATGATAATTCGATCAGTTATATTGAAAAAAGGAAAATGTTAATTACGTTAAGGGGTGGCTTACCCCACAAGTGGGGGCACATGAAAAGTAGGATATGTAATATTCATTGTTCGACATAACAAACATTTTGCTTTTTATTTCGTGTCGATAGGTGCACTCTTTCTATGCTAAACAGCATATTTACCACTTTGCACTCCCAACTTCGAGGGTGGATTTCACCCCTTCAACCTCAATATGGGCCGCTAAAAAAAAATATGTATCTCTTATTTTTTCAAGAACTATAACATATAAAAAAATTATCGCAATCGGAGCCGGACACCGGAAGTACCTTCCTTGTCAGTAAATTATCCCAAATTATCAATCAACTATGGCCAACTCCGATATAGATTATATGTAACTTTCCCTTCTTTTTATTTGCTGCTGCTCTATACTATTTTTAATTATTTGTTGTTGTTTTCTATATATTTTCCTATCATATGGCAACTGATTACGTTTGGAGAGGAACCAGTCCATTACAAATAATTTTTATTTCTCTCACGTAGTTGCTATTTCTTATACTTTTATTTCAATGATTGCACTCCCTTAATGAAGTTACGTTGGAGCTCTCACAAATCTGATTTCGGCAGGCGTCTATAACGTTTATATGATACAGCCGCCTCTGCATCAGCTCTCCCTTTCAAACATTAACCATTTACAATTACATAAGACGGTTTTGATATTGTTTAATAAAACATTTCTGCATATTATAATTTACATTTTGTCGTTGGACGGTTTTCTCCAGGACGAATAATTTTTGAAATTATTAAATATTTATGCAAGTGCTCTATATAAAATACTGTCGTGAAATAATCTTTAATTCATCATCATTATTTATCTCGAACTTATGTTTTTGGAAATAGATTGTCAATGCTTGGTAGATTAGACGTTCATTTCTTAAGTCCTTAAATCCATAAGAATAAATATTTAACAAATGTTACCTCCGACACCTATGTTATAATTAAAAATTACAGATAATCAACTAGTCATACATCATCAGCATATACAACCAGGTTCATCAATAATTTAAAAATTATAAATTAAGGAATCCACACAATGACAATTTTTTTAAAAGGTAAAATCCATTTGAATTTTCCAGTAAATTAATTGTCAATGATTTGAAAATAATGTTTGCACTTTTGTTTTGTTGCAACTTATCTGGGAGAGCATTTGGCAAATTTTGCCACGTAGCTTATAATGGATGGATGGATGTTATTCCAGTTATTTATTCAGTTAATTTGTTGTTGTATTCATATGTTGTTTGATACAATAACTATAAAGTACGATGAAAAAAACGCCCCTATTGATTTCAAAAAATGAATGCTCTTTATCTCCAATATTATTTGATGCTGTCACTAATTCCAGTGGATATACTTTTACTACATCAAGTAAAATATTATCATCTAACCGCGCTTTTTATTATTTACATCTCCTATACCTACACATATATGATTCCTATTAATTCAAATATTCAGTTTTATTGGTCATTAGAACTTACACTCATCATAACTAATTAATACAGAACAAATAGATCCCGACAAATTTTCAACCCGCTTAACTTATTGAAACACTTGTAAATCTTAGGATGTTCGTCCATTTAGCACCGTATTCGCCCGACTAACTCGGCCGACTACGGCCAAGTACAGCCGATTAATCCCAAGAAACCAATGGTGTGCCTCTATTGAATACGACCTGGTCGGTCCGTACTCGGCCGACTGACGGACAAATCCCATTCAAATAGGATTAGTCGGCCGACCTAGAACAAATCAACCGTTTTTATTCATTTATTTACGAATTCTGCTGAAAAAAAATTGTATTTTCGTGAAGTTTATTGTACTTTTCTATTTGCTATATCTCTTTTGTTCTTACGAGTGAATTATTATTGATATCCATATATCGTTATATGTCTTGTAAATATAAAAACACTGCGGTACGGTATTATTTGGGATAAAAATCTGGATGCTGTAATAAGAATAACACTTTAGCCCAACCTATTATGTAATCGAGCCCTCTCGAACTTTTTCAAATTACATATTCGACTCAAATCTAATATGCTGGCTATAGTTCCATTATACATACAATATTAGATAAATATACTTACTTTTCTTCTTTAAAAATGGTGGAGGATGATCCAAATGTATTCCTCGAGGATCCGACATTTCCATTAAGGGATTATACAGTTTACCTGGATCCATACCAGGTGGAAAGAGGCCTAAAGGCGAGTCTAGACCAAACACTGAAAAAATATATAAATACGAGAAATAGTAATTAATAGTAAAATTTAGTCAGAGTAAGAAATGCCGTCTATAATAAATACTCCCTCAGACCGAATATATGTTATACATTTAAAAAATTTTCCAAAATTAATGAGGCATTATTAAGGAATTATATTATTAAATATACTTATTTGGAACTTCTTATACTAGGCAAACAACTAATACATAGTTGGCTGATATCCGACTGTTAGTATCAAAAATGTCAATAGAGTTGAAACTTCATTTCATGAAAAATAATTTTGCACACACACAGTTATCAATAAGGCCGAACTGTGGCGTGAAGTATGATTACCATCTAGTTTAGTGTTTTCCCAAGAAGCCGTAGACAAAGTTAGATCCCTCATCAATTCAAATTTATTCGTAATTATGTTTAATACGAGTTGTGCCTAGTTAATTAAAATTGTAAATGTATTCCAAAAATTCGGACAAAAATAAATTCCAAATGTATACCATATTTTCGGACGGAGGGAGTAAATATTTTGGGTATGAAATTAAAACTGTTCATATTGAAAAAAAAGACAAAACAATTTTGAAAAAACAATATGTATGTAATATTATTTGATTGTGCTAACGTAACTGATTAATTAAGGTGACCATTCGCATCAAATTTAGGAACTTTGCCCTATATAGTTATATGTGCTAAACCACTCGTTAGCTTCTATATTTGTTCCTTGCTACTTTTCCTTATTCTTTGCCCTTCTAAGGACGTGAATATGTTGGAGAGTCGATAATAGCGTCGATAAGAGCGACGAGATATACAAGCGCATATTTCTTTACTTTTGTCGCATGTGTTTTCGATAAAACACGACATCGTATTAAACGATCCGAAGACGGGTGCCACGCTTAACCGTGATCCGAAAGATTTTTTGCATCGATTAATGACATGTGATGAAATATGGATTCACCACTATGTATCTGAATTGGCACAATAAGCAAAACAATGGGTTGGGTCAAGTGGAAATGCTCTGAAGCGGTTAAAGACACAACAATTGGACGGAAAGGTTTTGGCCAGAGTTTTTTTTTTTGAGAATCTCACGGCATATTATTGATCGATTATCTTGAAAAAAGAAAAGCAATAACAAGCGAATATTTTGCAGTATTATTGGGCCATTTGAACGATGTACTCAAGGTAAAACGACCACATTTAAAAAAGTTCTTTTTTGCAAGACAATGCGCCATTTCAAAAGTCATTGAAAGCAATAGCAAAACTCAACGAATAACGCTTTGAATTGCTTCCCCATCAATCGTATTCTCCAGATCTGGCCCCAGCGACTATTATATTTTACTCTAAAGATGGCTCACGGGAAAAAGATTTACATCAAATGAAGAGGTTGAATTAGATATCAAAACGTAATTTGAAGAGTTAGACAAACCGTGCTATACTAAAAGTAACGAAATGTTGAAAGATCGCTGGACTAATTGTATCGAGCTAAACGGAGATCTTGAATTGCAGAATAATAAAGATGTAATGTTGCAAAAATATTGCGTTTTTCTTAGTTAGACCAAAGCCTTATTGAACAGGCTAGTAATATAAATCAATTTACAAAATTCACAAAAAAATACTCACAGTGATGAGGTGGTGTTAATGTTAACGATGATGACATTCCAGGAAAGGGGAGAGGTGATGGTGGATGCGTCGTGATTTCTCGTGGATTAAAGTGTGGTGGTAAACTTAAAGGTGAATTGGGTGGAAAATCTTTACAATCAAACTCATTTGACCGAGAATTTCGTTGCATAGCATTCACTGGATGATGCATTTGATGGGTGATTGATTGCTGTTTGTGATGGCTTATTAATTGTCGTTCTGGTAGCATAATATTTGGTAAATTTTTTGAAGATTGTATCGTGAGATCTATCTCATCAGATAAAGTATTATCGGAATCTACTTGACCCTCTGGCGTTTCCCGTTTAACATTTTCAGACTGATGCATAAACGAAAGATTACTACTATCATCTTTACTATTATTAATATTATTATTGCTTAAGTTATGTTCACTAAGGTGAATTGGAAATTGAGATGGAGGGATATGCGGAGGTAATGGTGGAGTAGAAGAGTTAGCCAATGGAATTGACTGATGTGATTGGGATGATTGACTACTTGTAGGTATCGGCTGATTTGAGGATTGTGGGAGTGAAGTACAAATTGATGACGGCCGATTTAAATGTCTAATGTCCTTTAATGAGAGCACTATTCGGTTATTATTATTACTTTTATTATTATTAATCAAATTTTCACTATTATTATTGTTACTTGCGGGATTCTTGGTGCTAAGATTTTCAGGGACAGAATATTTATCTTCTTCTCTTTGGGCTTGCATTGTTGGAATAACCCTGTTATCAAAATCGGTCATATCATCACAGTTATCATAATCTTCATTTTCAATGTCATCTGACATGCATGAAAGTGGCCTTTTAATTGAAGAGATTTTATTATCAACGTCATCATCTATTCTTTCATCATCGCCGTCTTCCGCCCCAGAACTATTATCTGTTTGCATATGTAAGGTGGGTGTGGATGGTTTACTACCTGCTGACAAATCATGCGGTGCACATTCTCCTGAACGTCTTCTGGGTCGTGCCTGTTTTCGTCTAGGCATGGGTGATATACATCTATCAGAATTTTCAGTTTTATGTGACTGCCGCTCCAAGTATGCATGGTGCGGTGAAGATAAAAATATTTTTGAACTATTTGTTGAAACCAGAGACTGATGTCGATGATGATAATGCTGATGATGTCTATTGGAACCCGATTTGTCCATAAAGCTGTCGTGTTGTGACGGTGATGGCGGTGGTACTAAGTCTTCTTCTGGAATGAAATCATCGAGTGATGATGCAGGGGTTGGTGTGACTCCAGATGCTGGATGATCAACTAGCCCCCTAACTTGTAACGAATCTCCAGCTTGTACTAAAGTCTGCAACTTTTCTTGAGGTACGCTTATTTCCCCTCGATACATAAAATCTACAATAGCTTGTATTACCCAACCGCGAAAATCTTTCAATACAATCACTGGATGTTTGCATGGTGTCTCCGAAAATACACGTTGGAAAAAGGGTGAACAAGCAGAAAGCACAACTTTATGTGCTCTTATACTAGTCTCTGCACATACCAGCGTAACATCAACCAAAGTTTTTGTTTGTAGTAAAGAATCAAAAGCTTTAAGTATATGATTTTGGTGATTATTCCACCGCAAACTGTAATGTTCTTCAGTTGTCATTTTATTACTGACGTGCATATATTCTCTGTTATATTTCTTGAAATTTAATAGTGTCTTGTGTTGATTTCATTTCGGTATAGAAGAGTGTCTAGAAAAAAATAAGGAAATAGAGAATATTTTATTACAGGTTTGATAAAAATATAGGATGTTGAAATGAAAATGCTTGCAAATTAAAAGAATTTTTAAATAATAATTATAGAATTTGTATATTCAAGTGTATGTGTTTTGTGGTCCCGGAAATATAACTCCATAATCTAATGATTTGAGAATTCAAACCGTTTCATAATCTGTTATTACATGTTTTAACCCTAAATGGGACAGTTCGGTATAAAATAACTCTTATAGACCAGTCAAATTGTAGTTTAAAGTGCAAAATTATGGCGTAATTGCTTTTAGTGGCTTACTTTATAAAGTTATAAACTGGCAGTTGTCCAGTCTTGCGGAGTTTTGGCTTATAACTTGCAAATTAAGCTTTTTACGCAGAAATTGCTCAATATTAAAATAAAGACGAGGAAATTGCCCACAATTCATGTTCTTATAATTATTTTTACGAAGTATAATACGTTCCGTGCAAAAGGCGTTGAAATACCGATGAAAATCAGAAATTTTTGAAAAATAGGAAAAAGACATTTCTTTAACTTTTCCCATAAAACTCAAAGTAAGCATTTATAACGTACCTAGATACGAATATACATACAATGTGTCAAGTTATAGATTATTATTATATTTATAGTTATACCATAGGGGAGAGTCTCTAGTTAATGGACGGGTTTTCATTTTGATACCTAAAACTTTGTTGGAGAGGGATTTCGTGACATATGATACCTTGTTGGAAAGCTATAGACTATTATCAATTAAAAAAACACAATATGTGTTAAATAACATGTTCGGTCCAGGTAGCGGCGAACCACGGACCGGTGTGTTCCAATAATACACTTTAGTACGGGTGGTGTAGCTACAGGAATAAAACCACCCGTGTATGTTACCAATCGTCGAAGTTCTTCAACCCATTTGAAAATAAAAATCTTTTGTTGTAAATATTAAAAAGTAGATAATTTTAAGTAAAATTTAGGTGAAGATTATTGGAATTAGTATTAAATAAAATAGTATAAAGTAAATACGTAGGTATAGGTATGTTCATTCGTACATATAAAGAAATATTAAATTTTGCAAATTTGGTAGGACTTCGATTTTCAAAATCGTATGTACTTCATAGACAATCTATCTAAGCAGCTACAAGCGAGTGACTCAATATAACCCCTTAATTTAAGCCTATATAATAATAATATATAACCTAATAGTGAGTAGGTAAGATATGCTACAAATGCTTATTTTTAGTGTTATGGGAAAAACTGTAAAAAGTGTCTTTTCCTATTTTCCGAAAAATTCTCATGTTCACAAGTTTTCTAAACACTCCATTGCACAGAACGCATATGTCGTGCAACAAAATGATAGAATATGAATTGTAGCTAATTTTCTATTCTCTATTTTAGTATTGGGCCACTTTTGCGTAAAAAGTTTAATTTGCAAGTTATAATCTAAAAACCAAAATTTGTAATGGTTTTCTTGACGATTTCTCATATTTGCCGAAAAAAATGTTGTTGGACAACTTCAGATTCGTGTTCAGCACCCTAAAAAACATAAAGAAAGCCACTAAAAACAATTACACTAAAACTCTCCGCATCAAATCACAATTTTACTGGACAATAAGTATAAAAACATATTATATAATCCGCACTTAGAACTTTAAGGCGGAGTTTACACGTTCAGTTTGCCATCAGTTCAGTCCATGAATTTGGTTCAAACTGATCGTGTAATATGCATTTACTGATGTACAACAGCAAACAATCGATAAAATTTCGAAGCCAAACGAGATTAATTTTCAATAAAAAGGCAAATTTGTACAATTTTTTAGAAATTTTTGAATAAAGAAATAAATTTGTTAGCTGTCACCTAATTATTTATTGGTACTCCTACAAAGCACCTAATTAGTTCCTAATTTTAACATACTTCATTTTTTTATAAGTCATTTTTTCTGTTTTGGGACTGCTAGATTACTGTTAATCTAGCAGTCAATGCGTTTAATTTACCGCTTTATGGGAAGTGAACCTAATTATCTAGTAGTACACCTAATTATCTTAGCACCTAATTTGCACTTAATTCTGGCATAGTTCAAATTTGGGTTTTCAATTGTAGGACTGCTAGGTTTACACTTGTCTTGACGTCATAAAAGGTATTTATTTATTTATCGGTTCATTATAGGTGCAATCAAATTTATTTTGATGCACATAATTAGCACCTAATTACTGCATAATTAGTTTTGTCAATATGCAATTAATTCTTACTTTGGGACTGCTAGCTTAACGTAAGCTAGCTTAACGTAGCCTAGCGGTCCCACAATTTCTCCCTTATGGAAGGCGCACCTAATTATATATTGGCGCACCTAATTAGCACATAATTCTGGCATAGTTAGAAATGGGGTTTTGCATTTTGGGACTGCTAATTTTTTGCAGGTCTGAATTGATGGCAAACTGATCGTGTAACCTATGTCTAAACGGAGCACGGTTTTTGCAGAGCCGTGTTTATAAAATCGACTCCGACGGAAGTCGGATCGATGGGGAACTTTCATACCTTATTTCGAACTTCAACAGCAATGTTTTTACAAAAATTCAATTTTCGACCACTTCATAGAAATATTTTAATTTCACTGGACTAGCTAGTAGTCTGAAAGCAATATTATGAATATATCAATTAATTTTTAACTGATTTCAAAAGTGAACGCTTTACTGAATAGGTTATAAAATATTGTATTCTAAAATTATATTTTATATTGTAATTCGAAAAATTAAACAATAATTAAATAATTTTTTTTTGGGTAAAGTATATTCAAAATTCAAGAAGATTTTTTTTCCAATTTTCTTTTATTTCCTTCAAAAATATATAATTTCGCTAAGAAATTAAGCTCATTCTCGAAATTAGGTTTTCTCCGGTTTGGCCACAATACATAAATTAAAAATACCTGACACAAAAAGTGCGGGAAAAAGTCGTCGATTTTCACACGTAATGTGGGCGTGAGAAAAAAAAATTTTCTAGAAAAGGTTTGCAAGATCCTATAGATTTAATCTGGGGGCGTTGTAATCCTCGCAAAAATATGTTAGTTTTTTCCATGCAATTCGATCACCCCTATTGTACATATAGTACGTTGCTTCTAAATAAATGAGCCGTTCAATTTGATAGTGGTGTACATAATAATAATAGTTTTCAGAATATTTTAATCTACTTTTTCAATAACATTTTCATGACATGAGCATACTATAAATATGTAGTATTTTTTTTTTAATTTTAATACCTATAGTATAATAATCCGTATCGTAGGTTATGGTTCCACTTCATTTTCGTACCATGACAATCGACTGCTATCCTATTTAAATACATTGTGATGCCAGATTTGTGGTTTGTGATTTAAATACATTGTGATGCTCCTATATGCGATAGAGATAATAGTCGATTGGAATGGCATAGTACAAAAGTGTAGTGGCGCTATTACTTGGAATGGCTGTAGTGCAATTTTAAGATATCATTAAGTTCGATTCGATACCTAAATTTGCAATGTTTATGTGTGTTCAACTATCTATATCAGTTAGAATCAAATATACCTAATCATTTTATGTTCGCTCTTAAAGTATGTATACTTTCATATCCATTCGTTCATTAGATATGATTCTAGTTTTAACTTTAGTTAAATACCTACCTTTTCCCTCGAATTTAATAATCCCACTACGTGTTAGAAAATGAATTTAAGGAATATTTTATCTGAAGTAAAAGTGAAAATTAATGACATATCTAAACTTGTTCACATGATATTAAAAAAGAAAAAACAATACAATCTCTTAAAACAATCGCCCTCTTAAATATGTACATATATGCACGAATTAAAATATAAAATGCCAAATTATGTAGGTACATACGCGCGTACGGAGATGCAAGAGAAGTTAAATAGTCAAATATTTTTGATATTCATTACCTGCGATGTATTCAGATATTTTGGTAACAATTTCCCACGGAATGTAATGATTTCCGTAATCCTATAATTTTATAATATCTTTTGAATAGGTACATACAACATTGTTTTGAAGATAAATATGCCATAATTAAAATATTTTTTTTGTCTCAAACGTCTCGAATACTTCCAGTTATATTCTGCCTTATACTGTTACATTTTTTAATACATTTTAGGTTAATTAATGCAGATTGATATTCTGGTTGCTATAAATAAGATTTGGACTAATTGTTCCAAAATTTGTGAAGTATAATACTGCGATATACATAGTGTCAAATATGATCACTAGACCCGATATAAGTAATTTCCTGTTTTTCCTTTTTCTTTATTTCTGCCTATTTTAATACCTTTTCAAATATTTTGCTGGCTATTACCTATACTTTCTGAACAATTTCTAATCTTCAAGAATATTAGCTGCAACATTGATATTATTAAATATACAGTACTAAACTACTATTAACCTATTTAATTTCATAAGCGATCCAGCATATCGTGTTTCCTCGAATTATAATACGAATCTTTGCCGTTTTGTTGTATTTTTTGTCCATTCCATTTTACAGTGCAGTATTTGCTTTACATTGTCAGAAATTCACATTTCTATTTTTAAAATTCTTATTTAAAATTATTTATATCAAAATATCAACATGCCTCATAATTCATCTACTAAAAATTTGTTGAGTAGAGACTTGTCACCGTAGTTTATATAAATTAGCTTTTTGGGCATAATTTCAATATTTTCCCCTAACTTTCTGCAGTCTGTAAATAATGTATATCTACTCTACACAAGCTATATCTACATAAATCTACAGGCAATTACAAAATTTAAATAATTTAAATAATTTCATTTATTAAACTGTGTTATATTAATGATTTCGAAATGTGTTTTTAATCTTTATTAGTTGTAATTATGTTATTTATGTTATAGCGGTTCTTTTTATCTGCCTGTCGACTCCTTTTAGTAACTTTTTGGTCTGTAAAGCGCCTTAACAATTATTTAAACTCTTGGAAAATATCTCTTTTAACCGTCATTTTTACTATTATTTACTGCCATTGAACCCGACCTAAATGATTGCTGAATATTTCAGACTGTTTTTTTTAAAGAATGGGATTTTACATGCAACATATAGAAAATCCTGTTTTCAATTTAGAATTTTATGCAAAATGCATCGAATTAAACACCATATAGGGCGAGGGGGTAACTACTTTTGGAATTCATGGTACATCTTGCTGGAATTCATTTGGAATTCATGGAAATCATTTGGAAATCATGGAATTCATTTGGAAATCATGGAATTCATTTGGAAATCATGGAATTCATTTGGAAA
>JANTOP010022960.1:0-12850 GCA_027564815.1 Symmerus nobilis | reverse complement strand
AATAATGAAACTGTATATAAATACTGCAGAATGAAAGAAACAAAAAAATGGTTTGGTTTTGGCGTGGCCGTGGTCTTTATTGGAGAGTAGCTTTTAATATCTATCAGTGGTAAGTTGTGATGAATGAAAACAAATTTTTCATTATTTGTTGCCAGCAAACGATTGCGCTTTTCTTCATAAACTATACCTGCTATAGCCGCTCACTATATACACTACTACCGGAAGGCGATAGATAAATCCAAGAGAATGCTGTCAAGCTCAGATACTGTTTTGCGTTTGCTGAGTTAGGGTCTTCCGTCCGATCTAAGCGAGCTGTTTTCATATAAAAATCAATCTCACTTGCAATAGCACTTTTCTTCTCCACATCATTTTGCATATTTTCTGTAGCGACTTCCTCAAAAAAGTTCCAGAAACTGTCGTGTATTTCAATGCTTTTATCATTTTATTGATACGTCTTTTCTTACGAAGTGGAGAAGAATCATCGGTAGTACTGGTACTACTAGACCCATCACAACTAATTTACAGAGCTTCTACAGGAATTTTTTGTTTTGCTCATTGCGTTTGAACTAATCCCAGGAAATAAGGACAATTGGCAACACAATTTAATGTAACAATGAACAAATAATGTGCGTCGTGACACGATCTATTGGTCTATGAAACATATGAAACTATCGGTCGCGGCGTCACTACCGCACGCACTGCAAACCCCGCGAAATGTACAAATATTTTGCCGAACATTGGGCCGCCCAATAATCGGCGCTTCGGCCTAGAGGGTGGCTGAATATTCGGTATGCGGTATTCGGCAAAATCACTATTCGTGGCATCTCTAGTCAATTATAGGTTTGATTTTTTAGTAAATAAAGTAAAATTATTATTAATCAAAGAGTTTTAATAAATATGATGAAACCAATATTTGTTAGACCTTTCATTTAAGAACTCATGAATAAAGCGCCGCTTCTGATTAATGAACTTTTAATATAACCCAAATGAAATATGTATACTATAAGTATAAAGGTATTTAAGAGAAGTGGACAACGGTGCGCTCTTAGTCCCATATGGACCATATCCGAGTTATAGAGGGTCATACTGTACTTGAATTCACTGATTTAAAATTTAAATGAATGAATGAATAAAATAAGACAGTATTTGTTCTTTTAAAATAAATACACATTTCATAGAGATGTAGAATGGTTATCAATATATTTGGTAAGGGAGAGTGCCCACCAACTGACACCCATCAGTTCTGAGGTTCGTAGCGATGACAGCGGCAATGTGCTTAGTGTTAAAGTTTCGTCTCATTAAGCGTTCACTTTCATAAATCATTGAGTTGTATGCACGTGTTGCTGTAGTCGCACGATCATCGAAAAGAAAAAAATACGAAAAAATCGATTCTGATCTAATATCGTTCACCTTTGTTAAGTGAATTTTCAAGTGCTTTTCATCAATATATAAGGATAAATATGAGTGGAATTCTTACTTTGTTTTTCATTCTTCACGGTTTTGACCAGCATCGAACATTATTGTGAAATGGAAAGGAAATATTTCGCGTCATCTCAGAATAGCGACAGTGCCCACCTACTATCACCCTTGAAATGATTTTAAATTGTGTTAGCGATAATAAGTTAGTTATAAGAACAGAATGTGGATGTCACTAGTTAAGCGGAAGTTGTAGAGAAAAGAGGTCGCTAGTGAAGCGAGAAGTGCGGGAAGTGCGAGACATAATTTTAACCCATTTTTTCACTTATTTCCATTTATTTTGCTAATAAAATCTCACAAATAATTTTTACAGTTCAAGTGGTCAATGTGAACCACTAAAAGAATAAACAACACATTAAAATTAATAAACTAGTGTTTATGCTTCATTTTCGATTTTTTACAGCGAAGTGTAAATGGGTTCCAGTACCTGGGCACCTTTTTTGGAGGGTCGATTTCCGAGACTTTTGCTGGATCGCCTGTTAAAGTCGTATTTTTCGAAATTGTTTGAAATTCTTCTTAGCTATTCAACTCAGGTTTCAAACGAAACCGGGAGCTCCGCGAAATTATGTTTCAAACGAAAGTTATGGCCTCAAGACCTTAGGGTGTCACTAGGTGTGCACTCTCCCTTATAAACAAAAACAAAAAAAAATAGCTAACACCTTTTTGAAATAAAACGTTTTTCATTGTCGTTCTTGTAGTTTTACAACTCTTATAAAATAAACTTTCTAAGTAAACTGCTATTTGATACTTTCAAAGCCCAGAAAAAGTTTCTCTAATAATAGTTATTTTTATTGCAGCTTTATTACATGATTATTGATGAATACTCTATTTATTACTCTGTGTTACTATGCACAAATTTTATTTCATAAATATTTGTTATCCTGTCAATTATCTATATTAAATTTTTATTTCATTCAAGTTCTCTATAGGTAGCCGACGACAGGCTTTTAGGATGCCACTTTCAAATATTAATTCTTTTTCAATTTAAACTATTCCTGTATGATTTTAATTATATGGATAGACGTTGTATCCTGATGGAAAATGAAGTCTCTTTCAATTATAAGATGTCCTTGTTGATGGGGATGTTCCTCTAAAGCCGCGTCCATATCAATAAATTTTTGTGTTGAATGTTGTGATTTGAACTCGACGAAAATATTTGCGGTCCAAATTTTTTGCGGCCCACATTTACCGACAGGCGATGGATAGCGTGTGTTTATCTGACGAAATATTTGTGTGTTTCTTTGTGCGGCGTATAGTCCACACACAAATTTGCGTCAAATACAACGCGCAACGTAAATATTTATTGGTCTGGACCCGGCTTAAGACGTTTAAATGTATTTCCGAAATCATATTGCCTCCAATGTTTCACAGGACCCTACTCCATACTTAGGCATACATTTCTATACCATAACTCATCTGATCTTGCCCTTTAAGGTTAGGTTTATAGAGTCGTAAGAAACTTCCTAACCCGTATATGTAATCTAGGATTCTAGGATATATACATACCCTACTCCATACGCAGCCTTCTATCCCACATTACAAGTTCTCTATTTTGGCCCTTTAAGATTAGGTTGGTCACCCGGCCATACGTATACCATCATATGTGATGGTGACAGGGAAAAGGGTCCTTATCTTCACAGACCACTTTTTACAGGAGAGGCAAAAATGTGAGTTTGGGTCCAAATTTGGTGTTTTTAGATTAACATTGGTAACCCTATTATGGGATATAATCTTTCGATTGCAAGTGGTTTCAGATTGATTTGAAGCCTAGAAATATAAACAAAAATTCATTTGTCTAGATCTACTCTCATATATACAGTGCGACAATTAATTTTTAAGACTGGCGCCATATTACAGCAATCGGTGACCGGATATGTTGATGACCGGACATTATAAATATTAGAAAGATACACCTTTTCTCTTTCAAACGCATTCGAGTTCATGCAAATCATGATTGACAAATGAGAAAGATATGATATTTCTATGTAAAACGTGTTTTAATCGATGTTGAAATTTTATAATGAAACAAATAGCAGTATAATCACATTTCTCGCACAACTTGGTAAAAACGCATCAGAAAAATTTCGGTTGATGCAGTAAGTGTATGGCAATGAATGCTTAAGTCGATCAAATGTTTTTGTGTGGCATAAAAGATTTTTGGATGGTAGAGAGTCGCTAGATTATTCACAAAGAATTCACTCCATCTGATCAAACAGTTACTGCCCAATATTATCTAATAGTTTTGAACTCGAGTATCGAGATCCAAAGAATTGGTCGCTTTTGCACGCGATTTTGCTCAATCATCCCCCATATTCGCCGGATTTGACTCCGTGCGACTTCTCTTTATTCCCAAAATTGCGAAAAAGGGTGAAAGGATGCTTATTCGCAGACATTCCGACCATCCAAATAGCTTCAGCACGGGCTCTAGATGCAATACCACAAAATGAGCTGGATCATGCATTTGAATCACTTTTGAATTGCTGTAACATGTGTATTGAAGCAAAAGGAGATTATTTTGAATAAATAAAACAATAACCTTCAACATATTTCGCTTCTATTGTTTTTTATAGCCCCAGGCCCTTTCCCTGTCACGATCACATATATTGTCAACTCAAAATATGAAGCAAATTTTTCGAGCAAATTAAAATTTGTATTCTGTCACTTTTATACCATGTATTATCAATTAGCAATTATCTCTGTTCCACAATCACTCATAAATTTATTTTCCTATGAAATTTAAATTCAACAAAGCAGGTCCGCTAATGCGAAATGAAAATATCTTTCATATTTTGATGAAGAGTTGCTTCACATTTTGACTTGACAATATATATTCATATCCAGAGAAAAACTATTCATATAATTTATCCATATATTAATTGTCTAACGGACGGAATGTGACATCTATATGGAATTTAATAGTGTAGGTGTAGGATATAGTGTACTACGTGCATAATAATGAAATACAAATATAGCCAGCCATCTGTCGGGCTCATGTTTCCTGGCAACATGAGAAAAGTAAAACAAAAGGAATTCTGACCTTATTTTATATTAAAAATTGACATTCCCCCCGTTACATAGATTTTCTCACGGAAAATCGTTTTATAACAATAAAATCACCAATAACCCCATCTCATTCTGTCATAATTCAATATAATATTATAATCGATTTTCCGTTAAGTGAATGGGAACTTTCTGCCCACCAGCCATATTTATAATAAGTTTCCGCTATATAAATGCTCTCTTATTGTGTTTTGCATAAAAATAGTCGGGTCGTCTAGAAATGTGGAATATATGAAATATACGTATGTCATGTGTATCACCGGAAAAAATATGTCTTTTGCTTCCGGCTATGAAATTTTTCAAACAAAACTAGTCAAACATACGGTTATAGCTAGATGAATGTACGTACGTGTATGTAATTTAGAGAAAAAAGAAATGAAACTTCCACTCATATTTTTCACCTACCCTACATTACACCTTACCACCCAATACCCACATTTCTATTCTGAATCTACACTTGCTCGTCTACCCACTCTAGCTGTAAAAAAATGAAAATAATATTTACACAGAAATTATATTTTGTTGTTATTTTATTTCTCTTATTTCATATGTGAATCCATTACGTTCATCACACATACCCTGTATCCAACCCACACCCACATCCAACTGAATACAACAAATAAAAAGGACGGAAAATCGAACTGTTGAAATACATGAACAGGTCATGGCTGTAAAACTGTACAACATTTTCATTTTAATCGTTGACATTGTTATGCTATCAATCAAATGGATTTTATATACAGTAGAGAAAATGTATCGAACTGTTATATCACCGGAACCAGCGGATGTTTCCGATGACATAGTTTTGGTATGTAATGTGTATCGAAATAAATATAAGAAAAAAGACAAAATAAATAAAATGTATTCAAAATTTGTTACAATTTTAATTGAAATTTAATTAGTCTGCAGGGAAAATCTTTAATGAAAATCGTTGCTTATAAAATTGAATGTCCATTTTGTGTTTTACAATATGTGGAATTCTTTGTGGAATAATTTCGACTATGTGTTTTTTATGCAATAACCAAACAGCATTTGGTGGAAACATTTGTATTTATGTTTTCAATTTGAAATTATAGCCGAAGATACTTTCATGGATTCATGAAATTTGTGAGGAATATTTAGTATTACGTGTTCCCGACATCACGTTTCCAATCATGTCAATTGCATTCCTCTACTAATAGTTCAAGTTTGACAATCACGTGTTTGTCATCGGTAAAATACTCATTTAGTATTAATCCTTGTAAACTATCTTACCATATTGTGATTTCGTGAAAACATCAGATTTACTGAATATGTTCATTATGTATACTACGATCAATTATTTTTTGAAATGAAAAATAGTTTCAATAGACATTCATATTTTGATTTAACTAACCTCTGTCTTGATCTTGATATCTTGATCTAAGTTCATTTATGATGAGTATTTCAATATGATTTTAATTAAATTCATTCATACAATTGATAAATAATATCCTAGACATTGATAATAAAACCCAAGACAAACGACAGATAGATGAACTAATAAAATTACAGCATGACTTAATTTCTCTAATGAATGAGCAACAACAACATCAGCAACATCGATCCAATGAAGTATTAATATTGGACCAACATCAAGAAACATGACAATAATTATGCTGCTGCAATGACATGAGAAGACGGCCCCCAATATGGCCACCCAAATTTTCCCTACGCCTTCGCATCAACCTTCCCATTCCCTTCCATCTGGTACTGAATGTTCACTGCTACAGCAGCCGACTACAAGAGACATAGAAAGTAAAGAACGGAAGACGCAAAGAAATAGAAAAAGGCGTAGAAGCAATAAATCATCTTTATCTCGACGACAAGGTAGGTGAACGACATTGGTATTGATGCGGTATTAAACAGACCACGGGGTTTAAAGCCCTTAGAAGCCGCTTCACCTATATCGTGGATACATGTTTCAAACGTAAAGGTAGTTGCGACAACAAACGATATCGCGGCATACTTAGCGAACAAACTTAATGTTGATGAACGTACTTTCTTCGTACGTAATATTTGTTCGCGTGTGGTTAGCGATCGACCCGTTTTCATCCGTTACATTTCATTGATCGTTGGTTTGTCGTCTGTTTTTAAAGACTATGTGAAGAAACCTAATTTCTGGCCTACGGGTATTTTGGTTCGAGACTTTGTACATCGTAAAAAAAACTTACCGTAATCGACAATGCTTTTGCTGCTAGCTATGACGATGGGATTTTCACTAATAATCCTGACAATGCCCTAACAACAAAGGATGCAATTAGACATTCTGATGACGCAAATATCTTAACCAAACCACCCAGTGATTATTTATTTACTTTATATTATCAGAATGTAAGGGGCCTAAGGACGAAGGTGAATAATTTGTACATGAATTTGTGTACATCGAACTACGATGCAGTAGACTTATGCGAGACTTGGTTGAATGAATTCGTCAATTCCGCTGAGCTCTCTGATTTTTATTATATATTTAATAGAAAAGATAGATCAATTCTTAATAGCAATAAATCACACGGTGGTGGTGTTGCCATTGCGGTCAGCTCCTCCTATCCAAGTGCGATTGTTGACATCCCCCACTCGGAGCATCTCGAGATAGTAGGTGTCAAAGTGCAACTAAAGAGTAAGAATTTATTCTTGTGTTCGGTATACATTCCCACGAGTACACCCGAAGATGTATACTGTTCTTACAGTGAGGCCTTTATAATTTCTCTAAACTGGCTTCTATGGTTGATGTTGTTCTGATGCTGGGTGATTTCAACTTACTGGATTATTGGATGGGCAGGAGATGCTGACAATGGTAATATTTTACTCCCCATCAATGTTAGATCATCATCTCAAAAGGCTTTTTTTGATACAATGTTGGAACCGAACTTAGGCTAGATTAATCACGTGGTTAACTTCCAAGGACGCATTTTAGATTATGCCTGGTCAAATAGTACTGACGATGTCAATCTTGAGAAGTACGATTTTCCACTTTCTAAAGTAGTCCGATATCACGAACACACGAACCAATTGAACCAAAAGAGCAGCGATATTTGCGAATTATTCGCTGTTCTTTAACCATTCACTGAATCTACTCGATAGATAATGGTAATCTAAGTAAGGTTCAGGAGTACTGTGATCTTGGTGTTTTGTTTGACGAGAAACTGACATTTACAAATCATTACGATTATATTGTATCTAAATCTTTCTTGGTTCTCGCGTTTTCCTTATAGACTGAAATTATTCTGTATTGTTCTATTGTTAGACCACACTTAGAATACTGTAGTGTTGTGTGGTCGCCCAGATATGACAACCATATTTCTAATATCGAAAGTACTCAAAAAAAGTTTATAAGATATGCTCTGCGTAGATTGGGCTGGAGCGATAAAACCGTTCTATACCGCCCTACGAAATGAGGTGCAGCTTGATTAACCTAGGACCACTCGAGGGACGTAGGCGCTATGCGGAAAAAATTTTACTGTTCGACTTACTAAATAACAGAATTGATTGTCCAGAAATTGTATCACTAATCAACATTAAGGTCCTTTCCAAACAACTTCGTTTCAATGAGTTATTGAGTAATACACATCATAGAACGAATTATGTACGCTTTGAACCCTTATTAAGCTAAAGAGGGGCTAACTATACGACTTACAAATTCCCCCTCCCCCTCTCCGCTGGAGACGGATTGCTGAAAAACATGTTTATAGTCCAAAAGGCATAAAAGAGTTAACTTTTTCCAAGTTTTTTAATTTTGTCCTGTAAAGCAACTATCTACGCAACTTTTATGTAACAAAACTTTCTTACCACCGAACAAAATTTTCGGCAATCGACGATCAAAGTCAAAAATGTCCCATTGACGCGCAAATTGTCGGGCTACCTTACCTTACCTTTTTTAGCATGAAAAAATCTACTTTTTTATTTTATTAAGGGGCTGGCTCAAAAATTCCTAAGTCAATTGCAATCACTTGAGCAAATTTTCGGTTAACACTTCCCGAGCAAAAATTTTCTTCCGTCGACGTCAATGGGTTCACCAAAACACACATCTTGTTCATATCATTGGATGGGAAATCATGTGTGCAACAATTTTGTAGTATATTACTTTTTGATCCAACGCAACTCAAGCGAAATTTTTGACAAATTTTTATTTTTGACATTAAGTACCATCTACTGTATATTTTTGTGGGATGCACTTTTGCAAGCTGAATAACTTTGTGGTACACCGTTTTCATATCGGATGCCTTTCTACTATTTTATAGGACTCCAGAATACCACTTTTCAATCGGGCGGTAAATAAGGGAGCTAAAATGGAAAAACCACTACGGCAATGTTCGGAAAATTTTCGTTATCATCAGTAAGAGCCACCATTTTTGGCAATTTTTTTATTTCGCCAAAAATTATTTCCAATCAATAAATGGTTGCCATCACCCTCCCCCCGTGCACCCGAGCAACAACTTTGTCCAACACGAGCCCCACCTAGGGGCTTATGGTGGCCCCTATGGTGGGGGCTAGAAGGGAAAAAAGGGAAAATTTGACAACACTTGCATTGCAGTACCATCTGGTGGCTCGGCCAGAAATTCAGTAATAGCATAAATTAGTTTGGCTTTGCCAAGGCTTCAACTTTGTAGAAAATCGCAAAGTGATCGGGCAGTAAACCTGACCTCTGAGGATTTTTGAAATTTGGAGTCGAAAAAAGTTGTTTGTTCCACCACTACCAGATGACGTCTGGGTAACTCATCCCCTCATCACCCATCATGTAGGGCAAACCTTCAAAGTATTAACACTATAGAATCGACCGCCCACGATGCACCCTTCTGCGCGTTATCAGCCCACAACCATGTACACTACATCGGTGAAAACGTCACTGGCGGCCATATTGGAGGGTGGGAGGAAGCCAATGACCTCCTCAGTCGATCCGCTGTATATGACTTTGGGAAGTAAATTTTTTTCTCTAGCCGCTCCTTTTTTCCCGGAAGGAGCTACGGCCGAAAAGGTCTAAGTTTCAATGTTCTGTTCTTTGTAATTAACATTCAACATGAAACATATAACTTTTGACACCCATATCTCCGAACCCAACCCCCGCAATTCTAAACCGAAACCTTCTTAATGGATGGGAGATGGAGGGCTACTATACCACATACCCCCATGGGGCTGCGGGGGTGGATTGCGTAGTTTTGTCTACGCGTACAGACATACCACGCGTTTTATTATATTGATTGATTAATGGATCGATTTATACAAAATTATGTAGAACCGAGTACTTGCAATATATGTATGTCCACTTTAATAGTATTACCTCGCATTCTGACGGGGAAGGATTTGGGAGGCATCATATTCACCAAGAAATACTGTTTTTAAATGAAAATACCACTGACCCAAAATGGCTTTTAATACTCACATTTTGTTTAATTTTGTTTGTTTGTTTGTTTGTGTGTGAAGGTTTGCCGACCCTTGGTTTAACCCATCTCTCAAAATAATTGATTCTCTTACTTGTACTAGGTATCGACACACGTCTTGGCATGGACTCTACAATATTTTTCGACACATCTAGTGAAATATTATTCCATTCCGCAATTAATGCACTTTTCAATGCTTTACGGTTATTAATTGTCCTCTTCCGAATTTACCGCTCCAACTCATCTCGCAAATGGTCTATGACATTAATATTTGGTGACTAAGGAGATGTTCACAAAATGTATATTATGTTTCGAACACCAAGCATTTATATTTTGACTAACATACTACTCCATAATTTAAATTTTGTCCTTTTCCATAACAATATTATCAGTATTTTTTTCGGCATTGAAAGTATTTTTTTTTGAAAACGTAGTCCGTTATGTAGGAGGTACCAGTTGACTTATGAGACCAACTGTATATACTAGTTCTTTTTTAGCCGACCGCATATACACTTTCTGATGACCAAACATTAAGTTTCTGGTATTCTTATATACATACCATCCTTAAAAATATTACATTCTGAAATGAATCTATGCAGTAAATACAATTTTATAAATATTGTAGATAACCGGAACAGCTCATGGCATTGGAAAAGAGATTGCCTTACAATACGGGCGATTAGGGGCAACGGTTATTTGCATCGATATAAATGAAGTCGGAAATGCTGAAACAGTTACTGAGATTCGAGAAAACAATGGGAAAGCGTATCCGTTTGTTTGTGATGTAACCGATCGAGCAGCAGTTTTCAAATTAGCCGATAAAGTTAAGGCTGATGTTGGAATAGTCACAATATTAGTTAATAATGCTGGTATAATGCCAACCCGGCCGTTGCTGCAACAAAATGAAGGGGAGATTCGAAAAACGTTTGAAATTAATGTTTATGCTCATTTTTGGGTAAAAAAATGTATTTTTATTTGCTTTTAAAAAGAATTACATTCTTTCTAATTTTAAACAAAACCGAATTTTATGCAAATCACTTTACGGTTTTTCTAATCTCTATTTATAGTTAATTCAAGCATTTCTACCCGATATGCTGAAACAAAATAAAGGTCATATTGTTGCATTGTCATCGGTTGCTGGTGTATTTGGTTTAAAAAATCTGGTCCCATATTGTGGTACAAAATATGCCGTTAAAGGTTATATGGAAGCATTACAGGATGAATTACGAAACGATTCACGTAGTTTGAATATAAAATTAACATCGGTGTATCCGTATATGGTGAATACGGGGTTATGTAAACGGCCTCATACACGTTTTCCTAATTTAATGCGATTACTGGAACCGATCGAGGTGGCTGAAGCAGTGGTGATGGCACAACGTCAAGGTTTAGATAATGTGTCCGTACCGAAACCCGTTTTATATATGGATCATTTTTGTAGAAATTTTCCATATAAATGCTGCCAATTGTTAGGTGAATTTCTAGATACAGGAGTGCAACCTGATACTGAATAATGTTTCCAACAATTTTTTTTATTTAATGTACGTGTCATGGCATTCAATTGTAAATATTGTAATTTTTTTATGAAACTGTAATAAGATAAAAAAATATTTAAGTGTGTATAATATATCATAAGCTCCACAAACTTCACATTGACGAAATTTCACCTAAATTATTTAGTTTTTTTTAGGTTTATATGAAAAAAATAGGTTATGGTGACTGTTTGGTGGTTTATCATAATTTCTTGAATCTGGAATTCAGAGAAGTTATTACCGACATAATAATTTGGCATACCAACATAAAGGTCAGGGCTATTTAGTGTCTGTTAGAAGTGTCTGATAGAACTTTTGAAAATAATCAAACAGTCTGGAATGAACTAATTGTGGAACAATTTGAGAGCGTTACTCTTGGTATTTGACATTGAATAATAGAATTTAAATTGGTAGAATAGCAGACCATTTAGAAATAGATAAGGCTCCTGTAACGGAACTATTTATACTAGTAGTGTTGAATTGAAGTTCTCCCTATATTGCAAGGGGATTGTTTAACAGTTGTATCCATGCATAGAATGCACCTGCTTCACACAATTTATGCCATTCAAACCAGCTAAATATGGACCAGCTATTAAGGCTTGGTGGTCATGTGGCGCCCGAAAATTTTTCACTACAAGACCAAATTTATACAGGAACACGGGAAAAACGAAAAGTGAATTAAGGACAACGATTGGTTAAGGATTTATGTCTGAAATACAAAGTAATAGGAATAAATATCGTTACAGATAACTTTTTTACAGCTCTTCCATTTACATGGTTTTTTGTTAGTAGTTAGTTCGGTTAGTTGCCCATTTCAACAATATTGTTGATTTCGCGGCACTATATTATCACTAGTTTAGGATAATCACTTTTATCACTTTTATCTTCATCGAAAATAACACAGCTCGGAAGAAATAATTAAATTATCGACGAAATGTTGTAAAATATTTAGGAAGACAACTAGCACTACTCGCAATTTATAGGGTCTCGCAAGGTCGCTTCATATTTATAGAAACAAGAATCGATAGAGGTGGTATAGAAAGTATGTTGGGAAAACCAATAATATTTGCGGTGAATGCTGCAACAGGCGTTGCTCGTGATTCCATTTCCTTTGCTTTATTTACATCGCTATTTTGCTCTATATATATATAACTAGCTGAGCCCGCGAACCCGAATCTGTTTGTTAGTCAACAGATGGCGTCTTGATTGGTTTTAGAAATCGATTAGATTATCAGACACGTTATGTAGTTGAATAAAACATAAAACTCAATTTTTTCGCATTTAAACAGTATTTCGATTTTTTTTATATATATATTGTCTTTATTAAAACAGTAAATTTACAAATTTAAGGAGATTTGCTTTATACAATCAACATTAAGTGTCCAG
>JANTOP010022949.1:0-12856 GCA_027564815.1 Symmerus nobilis | reverse complement strand
ATGCTACGTATCCTTAAGCAGCTATACCTACTGCATACAAAAAAAATTAGGAATAAATTCTCGAAGGTATATACTATGGAATAAAAATAAAACAACAATTTCGATTTCTTCAATCCGAGAAACAAGAATGTACCCTTAAATATATTTAATAATAAGCAAGGTGCATAAGAAGATGCGGATAATTTTATCCGAAAACAACCCGCATTGTTTGCCCAATTACATGAACCTCACCACCCAGAAAATATTCAGTTAGACATGGCTTACGGTTTACTAAAAACAGATATTCCATCAAAAATACAACGGGAAAATATTAATAATTTTACAGAACTATTAACACGAGCCCAAGATATAGAAGAACAACTTCGCGAACCGAGGTCATACCGAAATCGAATGCCGCAGAAAACAAAATCAAAAAAGTAATATAGAGTATGCTCAAAACATTAAACAAAATGATAGACAATCGACCGATATAAAATGTTATGGTTGTGGCAAACCAGGGGTATTTCGAAGCAATTGTACAATATGTAAATAATGTAAAAACTTGAAAATATTTAATCGCCTAAAATGGAAATTGAAGCAAGATGAAAATGAATACCCATTATCCCAAATAGTCGTATTATCAAAAATGTCCGAAGCCCTTATAAAGCGAAACCCTAAAAGCCTATAAAAACCTTACAGAACCAAGGAATCCTATAAAAATCACTAAACGCTATAATTCTACAAAAATCTCTAAAAGCCTACTGATATACTGTTTGTATATCACCGTGTAGATTTATATAATATAAATGACTGTTTTTAAGTTTTATATTGACTTTATTAACTTATTATAACAAATAATATTTCAGTCCAATTTCTAACTACAACCGATAAGCGGGTTCTTTATTAAACATATTACCTACATTATAGCTAAAAAACAGAAATCCTATCAAAATCCCCAAAAGCATAAAATCCTACAATAGATCCTAAAAGCCTATAAAATTCTTAAAGGTACGGTTTTTAACAAAATTTATTGTGTTAAATTAGAACGTACAAATACGCTGAAAATCAACGCAGTTTTATAACGTACGTACTTGTTTTCTAACAAAAGTGAGTTTTGATTTGAATAAATTTTATTTTCATTATTTTAAAACAGAGTAGACCGTACTGTTTTATTTATTTATAGTTATTAAATATGATAGTTAATATGTGCGTTGATTTACTGATCACGTACGCTGGAATGAAATTAATTTGATTTCAAAGCAATTTTACAACTCACAGTACGCTCTGCTGGTCGTAATTTATAAATTTTTTTTGTTAAATAACAATACTATTCAATTCCCATTAACAGTATCAAGCGCAACGGTACGTGGGAAATGAACGCACGATGTGCGTTGTAAAATTGCGCTCTAATTTTTGTTAAAAACCGTACCTTAAAAAACCGAAATCCTACAAAAATTCCTAAACACCTAAATATGTACAAAAGCCCATTGTTACGAGCGGAAAAGTTAAAAACGGGAAAGCGCATAAAGCTGACCTGGACTAAACACTGGCTAATTCAAAAGTATTCCTACTTTTGATGCAGTCTGTCTCTGGGCCTTATTATTGGTCATGCGAGAAGGCTGAGAGTAAATTGCCGTCGCTTAAAATGAACGAGACTACCAACAACCAATTGGTTATTGAATTCAAATTCGAAAAATGGGAAATAAACTGCTGTGTGTATATAAATAAAGTCTGTTCTTAGCTCCCGAGTTGCCAGTAAAAATGCAACAGCCAATCAGCGTATCCCTCATCTACCGAACTACCATGCGAGTACCACTGCATAGCCCGCCCTTGACACTAACGTTGCGAAAGAGCACAACAATACTGCAAAATGTGAGTTCAAGCTTATGTGGTAGCAGACCGCTTGGCAGGTAATTAAAACGCAACGACGATTCCGTAAACAAGTTTTATTAGCATAGTATAAACGAAAATTTTACCCGTACCACCGTAGACTCTGTAAGGAAGAAAAGAGGTGGACTGACCATGTAATATTCTTCGGGGTGAATTTAATGGCGTACTAACGGTATCAACTAATAGTCATTGCTCATCGTTGAACCTGTCATTGTCGTTGTCTTGCTGAATAGCACGCGGGAAGAAGAATCTACCTAGCTCTTTGTCCGTTGAACCAAGGTAAGGAAGAGGGCTATTGGCCCGGCAAGGCGTAATCCCCCAATTGTTTCCGTACATCGATAGTTGATGTGTAGGCCATGAAAGACATTTGTTGTGATCAGTTAACTGTTTGTTGTGATCAAATAATTGAAATACATATACAGTTCAATTATGTTATGAAAAAGGCGTATACAATAATTACAATATTGAAATACAATTAATGTATCGACCTTGATTGCACTTGTGTATTTTTTAAACACAAATTGGGAATTGAGAATAAATATTTTCCGTATTACACAATACATAATAAAAATGTGCTTCATATACATAATAATACCAATTATCTAGGTCAATTTCCCATTCCTATCCAATTACAACCTACTTTTAAAAATAGTATTTAAGAAATTCACACGTTATTGAGTGAATCTATTCGGATGAAGAATTTTAATTAATAATTATCGGGCTTGCGTATAAACATATACGTAAAATCAGTTTAAATAAATTATCGAAATTGGAAATCATTAGTTGAAAGTTAATATTTTTAAAGTTTTCGTCGCGAGTCTGTTCGAAAATAAATTATCAGAAGAAGTTTTCGTTTTAAAAATAAAAATTATTATTTGAACCAAAAGAGATCGGCGGGCGCTGTTAAAAAATAACCAAAGTAAAAAAAATAAAGAATTGTTAAAATATCTAAAATGCCCCGCGGCTCTACAATAGATATATCTAGTTATTCTATTTGTCTAAAATTAAATAGTGAAATTAAAACACAAAAAGTACATTGTAAACAACTGATAATTGAAAATTGATTAACGCACTACTGTCAACCCAACAATATTGTAAATCTCATCCGTTGATATTGGATCAACGTATTTGGTAACCATCTGATTTGCAACCATTGACAAATTATATTCTTAAGTTAGAGTAAGTCTATTTTCAAAATAAATTATAATCCACAAAATTCAAATAATTGTTGTATTAATATCCAAACCGAGGGGGCAAAATCCCGGGGACACGGTCGTGCAACCTGTGTTCCCCAAATTCCACCTATGGGGCTCAACAGTAGGCTCGGATTTCCAAAAACTTAAATTTGTAGAAATAATGTACGAAATGGTTTGCACAATAAGTTCTTTCGTTTCAGGAAGGGTGCGATGTCAAACATCTTGGTATATTCAACGTCTATGGTACGAAGTTCCTCAAAACTTCTCCGTCATGATGCATCAACAATCTTATTGCTAATGTTTCTGTCTTGATCGGTGGTACCGTGTAAACCCTAGCCAATGTCCGGTGTTTCTTTGCCTTTAGTTTTACCCATTGTGGGCTGGTGGTGTTAAACTTATATTGTTGTACAATTTCCGGATAGGTATATTGTCGGGCCCCTATGTCCGTGTCAAGGCAGTAAGAGTACTACCGGGTGCTCCCCTTGTCACTTCATCCCTACGAAGAATATTATACTGTCCTCTCTTCAAAGTATACTACCGTTTTAACCGGTGGTCTGCCCGTAGAATAGCCCAACATTTTTATTACAACATAAAACCCAATCCATTCCCAAAACCCGATCCATTCCCTAATCCTAATGAATGTCATGCTATATGATATCTCATTTCCTTTAGCCATATAAAAACAATAATTCATGCATTTTTGTACTTGCATTATTGTATATTTGCATAATCAAGAAATTATCCCACCTATTGTTCCACGTTTTGTGCAGCATAGATACCTCATCTATTATGATTAGTTCCGCCCTGCTTAATTGCATAGCTAATTGACTTTCCTGTGTTATCGCGGGCCGAGAGAAAAATAAAAAAAGAGTGATTGACGAGTTGTATTTGATCGAGTCGTATAGTTGTATTTAGCGGGCCATATAATAAAGTAGAAAATAAAAAAATCGGTCTCGGTAATCACAGTTGTTCAAATAAATCACGTTTTTTCTTCCTCTCGGACTTCACGTACCATCGAATAGATTAAGGAAAAAATTAAAAAGAAATAAACGATTGTTTTTGATATGATTTATTTTAATAAATTAATAATTAATATTCATCGGAATTAATTACGGATCATCAGTTTATTTGAAATACGTTCCAGATAATTAATGAAAAATCTAAGAAATTCACGATTGTTATTATTCTTATTAATAAAAATATAACATAAGCTGAATAAATTTGGAAACTGAAAACTTGGTGATTTATTCCACCTCCCTCCCCTTTCTCCTCTGGGTTCATAGGGCCCCGGCTGAGACACTATTTTGGAAGAAACCATGGCCCGAAAACTACATCTTCAATCGGGATATCGGGAACACCGGGATGTGAACAACCAATTTTTTAATACATGCGAATTATCAGCTGAGCGTCACAACACCCGGAGCAGTGATGGGCCACATAACACCGGGATGGGCCTCTATCAAAAATTTTGTATTCTAAATTTAAACTTAATAGCTAAACATCAAATAAATTATAAATATTCAAACTCCTTATTATTAATTTTAATTCAATACAATTATTACCACAATTTTATATAAATACCCAAAATCCAATATTATCGCCACAGAAATATATATTTCGCTACAAACATTCGAATTATTATATTAACAACGATCCGTACCCCAATCCTTCCTGGCTTGCCTTCGTAAAGATTAGTTTTATTCGAGAATAGCATGAGGAAGTTTATTATAGTTACCAGTAGGCGTACAAAGCGAACTGCTTGTGCATATATTGTAGCGAAAATTAATATTGCTATGTAAGATTAATAATAATTGCGCATTTGCATATCTTCCCCGAGGGAGTTTAATTAAAGATCAATTATACCTACTTAAAAATAAGATATTAAATATTGTAATTAAAAATTATATACAAGCTAATATTAGTTAGAGGCCCATCACGTAGATAGCCCATCACTGATATATGGATCAAAGAAAATAAATCAAAATATTAATGGACCTCCCGGAAATCGAAATTAAAAGAATTTGACACATTAAAAGCGGGAAAATTAATTATAGAATGATAAGACAATGAGGACATAAAATACGAATTTATATTGGGATCGAATACAGATAAAATTGGCAGGACAAGTTGGACTACCAATAAGTGAACACCGACAGGCAAAATATAGTAAAAAGTTTGCGATAAAAAAGTGAGACGTGGATGGAGCTTGGGATTTTCGGAATAGGCGTTTAAGGACGAAATTTCAGAGCGGTTATTGGATGTGGAACTTTTATATTGGATTTTGGACGGTGAAAAGGAATGGAATGGGAATTTAAATTATAAGATCTATCGGTGATGGGCCTAGGGATTGAATAGGTATATGTTATATGAATTATATGAATGAATTGAATAGGTATAGTATATGTTAAAGTAACTGTATAAAATATTACTGAAATAATATTAATGTAAAATCGTTAAATAAAAAAAATCGTACGATTATTATTTAAACTCTAATTTTTACAATTGTGGCGTTTTGGGTGTTACAATATGGATGAAGTATTTCAACATTATGGATCGATAGCGTATTATCTATAATATTTTAAATCTAAATATAAAAAGATATCTATTATAAATTTAAATGATAAATTAGAAAAGTGGAATACCTAAAATAATTATATACAATGTTTTAATATATCTAAATATTCCTAAACAATAAATAAATAAATAAATAAATTCCTAAATAATAAATAAATACCCATCAATATTCCTAAATATGTTTGTGGAGCCGGCCCTGTTAAAATAATTTAATTTTGCAACAATGCATACATTGCTATTTTTTTGTATATATAATTGTTTATTTTATTTTCATTTTAATATTGTAATATTTCCTAATAATCAGCAGTTTTATATTTCGAATACAATATAATATTTAGGCTAAGAAACATTTTAAATAAATATTAAATATAGTCTTCCTAAACCTTTCGTTGCTTAATATTGTCGTTCCATAAATAATTAAGGAATAGATTACCCATATATAAGCCATATGTTCATAAAATGCTTAATCCATTTAATCCTTTAAATTTGAGCGTTTAATTTTCAGGTCACCGCTCAAATTCTTCAAAGAGGGAATGTCGTGACTGACTTTTCAAGCAATCTCAATCCAAATCAAATTCGTCTCTCGCGGTAGTATTTTTCATAAACTAATTCAATCATTATTAAAATATTACCCTTCCAATATTTAAAATTATAATCATTATCTTAATACATATTTCTCATTATATATTCAATCATTTATAATATATTTCCCCTTAAACTTAAAACATTAAGAATGTTAATCATCAAATGTAATACTTTCTTTCAAATAATCATTGATTATTAAATGTTTCCGTTTCCAATTATAAATCGAATACCATTCTCCGTTAATTTCTCCGATAATTAACCGATCAAGAAATTAAGTTAGACACAGCAAAGTAAATAAATGAAATTTACTATATGCAACGTGTTGCTAATAATTAGTGTATCAAATTCGTAATTTTTCACTTACTTGCTCTATATACATATAACAAATTCAACAAAAATTTATGTATTTTTCTTTCGATTGTAACAGTGAAAAACCGCTGTAAATTCCCAGACCTTACATCTGACTCGGGCTTTACATTAAAATCTGTCTACGAACCAACGTTGCCATATCAAAAAACTTAACGAAAAGTCATCTATTGTGAATAACTGGATCTTATTCCAGTCATTTATTCAGTTAATTTGTTGATGTATTCACTTTGGTGCAATAACTATGGTATACAGAGAGTTGAAAAAACGGACCTATTATTAATTGCATCGACAAACAAATTAATTGTATTACCTATTTTATACATATCAATATTATACAGTTATATAGTTGCTAATACTGTATAATTATGTATAAAATAGGTAATACAATTAATTTGTTTGTCGATGCAATTAATAATAGGTCCGTTTTTTTCAACACTCTGTATATAAAGTTATTGCACCAAAGTACATGTGAATACATCAACAAATTAACTGAATAATGATCGAAAACAATTTTATTTTTGTGAGAATTACAACGCTCCCAGATTAAATCTATAGGATCTTACTAGCCTTTCCTAGAAATAAAATTGTTTTTCCTCACGCGTATCTTACGTGCGATGGTTATCAACAGATAACTATCCAAAACATGACAATTCTCCAGCGGGTATAGTCAGCTGGTGTAAATGGAAACAAGCTGAAGCTCTTGGAACGACGCCTAAAGATGTTCAGAAAGAAATTTATCCAATATATATGAAGATTTATCGAAAGATGACTTACTAGAGAGATGTTTAGGCGGACATGCCTAAACATCTCTCTAGTAAGCCAGCAGACACAAAATGCAAACGAAAATTTCAACTCGGCTGTTTGGCGGCGGTTGGCGCCGAAACACCCACATTCTGGTTTGAAAATAATTGAGGTCGCAGCCTATTTGGCTGCTTGCGTATTTAATGAAGGAAGTTCTAGCCTTTTATTACTGATGAACGAGTTGAATATTGTAATTGGTAGCCGCAGCTTCAGTTATGTACAAGAAATAAATAATCGACGAGTAAGCTGACAAAATCCACGCAGCGCCTTGGAGACTAAGGAAGCTCGAAAAACTCGAAAAGAAGAGTTGATGCAAGCGCAAAAAAAAAGGATTCTCAAAACGATTTTTTTTTAATTTGTGTACACTCTAACTTAAAAAGTTTTCAACCTCTCATCTTCAAATTTGGGAATTACTTTCTTTATAATAACTATGCTCTATAAGTCTATAATATGAACCTAAATTTGGTATCATTGTTTAAAGTATTTTTTTTTTGTAAAAAATTTTTTAAAAAAATGGCGAAAAATTATACTTTTTGTTTAAACACCTCTAAAAAATTCAATTTTCAATTTTTTTTGGGGGAAGTTAGGTTCATATAGAAGAAAAATATGTTTTAAAAGTAATTTCGAAACCCCCGTTGATTTTAGATGAAAACTGTGGCCTCCAGAATGTACTCAAAACAGCGAAGCCTAATGGTGACCTACGATGCGCGACAGCTTATATCTTCCGTATTTTTCGACGATACACTTAAAAAAATATTACAAGATTTACTTAAATACATGTTTAAAATGTTCTCTGAGTTTCAATAAAATATATACATTCCTTATTTGTAAAAAAATTCATGAAAATCACTAAAAACGTAGTCCTAACCCTATTTCCCCCTTAATCAAGTGTATTTCATATTGTGCGCATCAGATTAATTTTTTTAAGTTTACCACCTGAATTGTTGTTCTATTTTGTTGCGAATCTATATGGCACCAATAACACTATACAATATATACTATACAATATAGTTTATACTATACAATAATATCGATGTAAATGAATTAACGCCTTGGGATGTGATGGAACTCCGGCAAATACTAGGGAAAAAGGAGGAGTTTTGACGTTGACGAAAAAGGAATTAAAACGGCAGTTACAGAGATTGGTCTGTCAATTGTCAACTACCATTGCCACATTTGTTTTGTTTTGAAACTAGATGGAAAGGCAACATCAACAAACTCATTTACAGGTATATTTATTCATTAGTTCCTCTAAAATAAAGTCAACCGTGGCATTGTCTTCACGGATCCAATCGGAAAATCGCTCAAACATTTCACACAAAACGAAGTAGTAGAGTTTGTTCCAATACCAGTGGATTTTCCAAAAATGACAACAACTTTAAATACCGACTAGCAGTATTTACATGATATCTGTGTATCCATTTCAGATGGAACATGCTCCGTAAGTATGGTAAGCCGATTTCCTGACAATATTAACCTTTCACGTTGGCTTATATTGGCCAATAATATAATACGCTTGTTCATCACATCAATCACATCAATCCATCACATGTTGGTACCTTCACAGCAGTTGATCAAATTAGTAATGTTAATTATGAAGGTATATGCACCAATGTGGTTTTTAGATAAAATGTAATTCGAAGTGTTATGACGGTGCTAGAAACTTATTCAATACGATCAATCGATTGATGCAATTACCTTAGGGTATAGGCGAAGACATATGCGAAATTGTTCACCCCGTCATTCAACATAATGCATTTCTCGCACACCCGGAAAATGTTCTTATTGCAATGATAATTGATAAGCGAAAACATATCCGTGAGCGTGCTTACAGCTTCACAATGAATGTGAGGAAGACAAGGAATGATGGTGACGTAAGAGTGTTCAAAATAGCAGAGATAAATTTTAAAGCTGATGACTACGTTAGTATGATTAATTGGTAAAGCGTAGATATAACAAAAAAATATCAAGAAATAGATTTAGAAAATCTGGTGGAGATAGGAGCAAGTTCAAAATTTGGGCTTCAACTTCCCAACTTACCATGTCACAAACAAACTGCAGAAAGATGTGTTAAGGTAATTATATTTCTCTAATGTTATTGCTACAAAAGTAAAATTAATTATTGAATAGGCTATTACTGAAGCATCGAGAAAAGTTTCAGGAAATGATAGGAGAGATGGTTTTATCAGAAGTCAGATGGAATCTCGCAAAAATATGCCAGTTTGGCACACAAAAAGTCACTTCAAATTATAATCTATTCGCTGGATTGACTACCTAGCCTCAATCGTTAAATAATTGAAATAAGTCATAGAAACTTTCATATGGAAGCACCTATGCTCCTTCGAGGAGTAAAAGGTATAGATGATGACACAAAAAGCGCGGAAAAAAGTAATCGATTTTGATCGATCTATCTAATCTATTTAAATACATTGTGACGTCATATTTTTCCATGGTAAGCCATAGATTCATTGACCTACCATGCCTTTAACTTTTTTCGATGTATGTGTGATACAATCCTAGTGAAGTTGGTAGCAGTAAGGAAAAAACTTCAAGTAAGTCAGTGAGATTTTTAAGTATGGAAATGTAAATTCATTATTGAATTGTATTGTGGAATTTTGTTAAAATTAAATTGGAATAAAATGGACTTCGTTTGGAATAGTAATTAATAGATTAATAAATTAATTAATTACATTAATAGTTATTATGTATTTGAGTAAGGGATTTTTATTTAATGTATTTTCCCGCAGTAAACTTGGAAGAAGAATTGGCGACGTACGTTGAAGCAAGCCCCATGTTGTGGGATAAAAGACTTAGTACTTATCACAGAAGTGATTTAACATATTTGAAGTGTAATGAGCTTGGCAATCGACTGGGATGTAGAGGTGAGTAACTTTTAATTATTGGAGTAATATTAAAATAATTTAATTATTTAGCGCTTAAATTCCCTATTATTTTGAATTTGTTCCCTTGAGAAGTTTTGATGGATTAGTCTTGAGAACTTTTCGAAATAATTTAATTGAGGTGGTTTTATAAATTGTATTTTTTTTTAATTTCATATATGTATTTTAATAGGGGGGGATGCAGCAAGGAAACAATTTGCCCTATTGAAAAGGCGTTACGCGCATTCAAAAAAAAAATAATTAATTGAAAAGCGGAAGTGCAGCTCCATCAAAAATTTACACCAATTGCGTGTTAGAAAAATTAAGATTCTTAGATGTTGTGATGGAGTCTAGAAGGTAACTAAGAAATCCAAGAAATTCAAATAGAGATTCAAATTTTTTCCCTCCAGCACTTTCGACAGCCAATCGGTTGATGATATCAACGTATATTCATCCTCGCCTCCACCTTTATCGCCGGTATATGCAACGGCATCTTCTGCATCACTGGCATCTAGTGGGTGCTGTTCTCGGACTTTTTTTCAATCCCGGGATCCGGGATTGAAAATTTATAAGATCCCGGGATTACCCGGGAATTTTTAAACAAAATTAAAATAAAATTTTAATGCATCTGTTGTTCAGCAAGAGTCCTGAAGACTCTAAATTTTTAAATGGTCCGTGGTCCGTTATGCATTCAATTCGATAAATTATTGATCATATGGTATCCATGTTCACCAAATCAGTCCTTCGATTACCCACGTTCGTCGGTTGTTTCACTTCTCTTCCACTTCTTACAAATTTCACACTTGTTGCCCAATTTTCGCAACATAAATATCAACTTGCTGAAGGCTTTTAATTAAATTAAATAAAAATTAAAATTGAAACCGGTTCGTTTTGGCGTCTTTTCAAAAATCTCACCCAGTCCAAACCCCAGTCCAAACTGATATTTTATCTCGTCCTAACACCACACCTTGATTTTTGGTCCCATTGTTTGTCCAGTCAAACTAATTTATATTATTTTTGGGGAAAATACGGTACTTTCTAAACCAATAATTCCTTCTTGGCGGGTTTTTTCATTCAAATTATTAAATATCAAATTTCAAATGTTGAATCCCGGGAATCGGGATTAAAAAAATAGCGAAATTTCCCGGGAACTCACTCCCGGGAAATCCCGGGAAGGACCACTACTGGCATCTCCACCGTTGCGATCTCCATCATTGGCATCGGACACGTCAATTTTATCTGGCCCTGTGCCATCTGGCTCGTCAAGTTCACCGAGAGTATCAATTTCACCAGATGCGTCATCAAGCAGTCAAAATTTAAATGTGAGCCGACCGAAGCTCAAAGAACAAGCTAAGATTGGACATGATGAGCATATACATAAAATTTACGGAGCAAACACGTAACAATTGAATTCAATTAAACAATTGAATTGAGTATGCATAAATTTGTATTATATTTAATGATCAATACATAAAAAGTCAGTAATATTATTTCTTATAATAATAGCTTCCCGCCCTGCGTTCCGCGATCCCAATCTAAATCGAGGAGGAATAGATCGTAAAATATTTCTTCCATCGATAATTTACCGATACTGCGCAACTACTAGGCTTCCGTCAGAAGCATAACCTATCCATCAATTCTTTGTGATATATGGACCACGTCCGGTAGATATAAGAAAATTATGTAAAATCACACATGCAATAGTTATTTTATCAACAGGTATCAGTAGGTTTTACGGACATTGATCGCATAAAAACTTGCCATCTTGCTGCTAAAACTCCGAACGAATTTTCTATTTTTGTTCTTGCCTTGGATAGTGTCTCATTACGTTTGTTCTTTGCCGAATCCAAACCTATCCCTGGGTATGGTGTCATTAGGAATGTCCTTAAGAACTTTCTACGCTGCTTTGTCAAATAGAGGCAGTCTTAAATTTCAGACCCCTGTGTCAAATGAATATGGATTCCGCTGATTTAAATCCTATTACGCCATCACACTTTCTTATTGGCTCTAAACTCACACAACCAGCCGACGATGATTATTCAAAAATATCCACGTTAAGAAGATGGAAACTAGTTCAAAAGATGTTCCAAGAAATTTGTCTGAAATGGAAAACGAGCTATTTACACCAACTCCAAAACCGACCTAAATGGTTAAAAAGGCAACCCAACGTCAAGGTTGGAGATTTAGTTCTTCTCAAAGAAGATGCACGAGCACATCAATGGCCATTGGCACGCGTTGTAAAGGTACATCCTGGTGAGGACAACGTGGTACGCGTCGGAACGCTAAAAACAGAAAATACGGAATTGAAACGTCCAATTGTGAAGATCTGCCCACTGCATTTAAACGAGAATACTATAGATATAGAACATCCAATTGTACCGATGACGGATGAACCGCAAAAAAATATAGTACACGATGAACGAATATCTGTACAGCACCCGGTTTCTAACAGTGAAATACACAATAATAAACGAATTTTACGTAACACCGCACAAAGAAAAGGGTTGAAAACCAATACGTATGAGTGAACCTGCTGTAGCGCTGTATACGTCCAGTCAAACCTGGCAGCGGAAAAGATTAACA